>JACRUU010000007.1:5487842-5570342 GCA_030449085.1 Kryptopterus vitreolus
CACACACTGCCGGGGCCCTTGAGTGAGGCCCTTAACTCTCAAATATTCAGTTACATTCATTCATTCATTCATCTTCTACCGCTTTATCCGATCTTCCCTCGGGTCACGGGGATCCTGTGCCTATCTCAGGCGTCTATGGGCATTAAGGCAGGATACACCCTGGGTGGAATGCCAACCCATCACAGGACACACACACTCACACACACACACACACACATTCATACACTAGGGACAATTTTCCAAGGTGCCAATCAACCTACCGTGCATGTTTTTGGACCGGGGGAGGAAACCGGAGAACCCGGAGAAAAACCTGAGGCACGGGGAGAACATGCACAACTCCACACACACGACGGGAATCGAACCCGGACCCTGGGGGTGTGAGGCGAACGCGTTAACCACTAAACCACCCGTGTCCCTTATTCAGTTACAAGGATTGGAAAAAAAAGAAAAAAGCTTCTCACTTTGTCCACAAGATGGCAGCACATGACTGGGCAAAGAGCAGCTCTTCCTGCCTTTATGTTCCAGGATCAGTGTTATAATATTCCATTCTTTTATTTCTATTTTTTTCTATTTTTTTATTTTTACAGATTTTAGGGATTTTTTACAGACGCTTTTATTACAAAAACACATTAAAGATTCGGTGATGCAGATGAATAAAACATTTTGGGGTTTTATTTTGTGCACAGAATGACATGAAGAATCCTCAATATACAGTTTAGTGTCGCGTCATAACAAACAACGCCATGAAAGAATCCTACAGACAGAAAGGGTTAAATGTGTGAGCGGTGCTGAATCCTCACACACGTCCCGCACGTCCCGCTGTCTCACTCCAACCCGAGTATCAGACCAGAGACACGCTGGGAACACAGCCTCAACCCTCCTTCTCTCCTTCTCTCACTTCTCTCATTCTCATATCTCCTTCTCTCCTTCTCTCCTTCTCTCTCTCTCTCTCTCATTCTCATTCTCCTTCTCTCCTCCTCTCACTCTCATCTCTTCCTTCTCTTTTCTCTCCTCTCTCTCTCTCATTCTCTCTCTCTTCTCATTCTCTCCTCTCTCTCCCTCTCACTCTCTCTGTTCTCATCTCTCTCTCTCTTCTCTCTCATTCTCTCTCTTCTCATCATCTCTCTCTCTTCTCTTCTCTCTTCTCTTCTCTCCTTCTCTCATTCTCTCCTTCTCTTCTCTCCTTCTCTTCTCTCCTTCTCTTATTCTCTTCTCTCCTTCTCTTCTCTCCTTCTCTTATTCTCTTCTCTCCTTCTCTTCTCTCCTTCTCTCATTCTCTCTCTATTCTCTCTCTTCTCTTCTCTCTCTCTCTCTCTTCTGGTCTCTCCTTCTCTTATTCTCTCCCTCTCTCTTCTCTCTCTCTCATTCTCTCTCATTCTCTCTCATTCTCTCTCCTTCTCTTATTCTCTCTCTTCTCTCTCTTCTCTTCTCTCTCTTCTCTCTCTTCTCTATTCTCTTATTCTCTCATTCTCTCCTTCTCTTCTCTCCTTCTCTTATTCTCTCTCCTTCTCTTCTCTCCTTCTCTTATTCTCTCATTCTTCTCTCCTTCTCTCCTCTCTCATTCTCTATCTCTCCTTCTCTCATTCTCTCCTTCTCTCTCCTTCTCTTATTCTCTCATTCTCATCTCTCCTTCTCTCACTCTCTCCTTCTCTTCTCTCCTTCTCTCATTCTCTCCTTCTCTCTCCTTCTCTTATTCTCTCATTCTCTCTCTCTCTTCTCTCATTCTCTTCTCTCTTCTCTCCTTCTCTTCTCTTATTCTCTCATTCTCTCATTCTCTCTCCTTCTCTCTCATTCTCTCATTCTCTCCTCATTCTCATTCTCTTCTCTCATTCTCTCCTTTCTCTCCTATTCTCTCCTTCTCTTCTCTCCTTCTCTTCTCCGTCCTTCTCTCTCTCTTCTCTTCTCTCCTTCTCTCATTCTCTCTCCTTCTCTCATTCTCTCATTCTCTCCTTCTCTTCTCTCTCTTCTCTTCTCTCTCTTCTCTCCATTCTCTCTCATTCTCTCTATCTTCTCTTATTCTCTCTCCTTCTCTTCTCTCCTTCTCTCTCTTCTCTCTATTCTCTCCTTCTCTTCTCTCATTCTCTCTCTTCTCTTATTCTCTTATTCTCTCTCCTTTCTCTTCTCTCCTTCTCTCATTCTCTCCTTCTCTTCTCTCCTTCTCTCATTCTCTCATTCTCTCCTTCTCTCATTCTCTCCTTCTCTTATTCTCTCCTTCTCTTCCTCTCATTCTCTCATTCTCTTCTCTCCTTCTCTTATTCTCTTCTCTCCTTCTCTTCTCTCCTTGTCTTATTCTGTCATTCTCTCCTTCTCTTATTCTCTCCTTCTCTTCTCTCCTTCTCTCATTCTCTCTCTCCTTCTCTTATCTCTCTTCTCTCCTTCTCTCTATCTCTTTTCTCTCTCTCCTTCTCATTCTCTCTCTTCTCTCATTCTCTCTCATTCTCTCCTTCTCTCCTCTCTCATTCTCATCTCTCATCTCCTCCTTCTCTCATTCTCTCCTTCTCTCTCCTCTTCCCTCTCTCATTCTCTCTCTCCTCTCTCCTTCTCTTCCTCTCCTTCTCTCTCTCCTTCTCTTATTCTCTCCTCTCATTCTCTTCTCTCCTTCTCTTCTCTCCTTGTCTCTTCTCTCTCTCTCTCTTCTCTCTTCTCTCATTCTCTCCTTCTCTTCTCTCCTTCTCTTATTCTCTCTCATTCTCTCCTTCTCTTCTCTTCTCTTCTCTCTCTCTCCTTCTCTTCTCTCCTTCTCTTTCTCTTCTCTTCTCTCATTCTCTCCTTCTCTTCCTCTTCTTCTTCTTTCTATCCTTCTCTTATTCTCTCTCATTCTCTCATTCTCTTCTCTCTCTTCTCTCCTTCTCTCATTCTCTCCTTCTCTTATTCTCTCCTTCTCTTCTCTCCTTCTCTCTCTCTCCTTCTCTTATTCTCTCTCTCTCCTTCTCTCATTCTCTCCTTCCTCTCTCTCATTCTCTCCTCTCCTTCTCATTCATTCTCTATTCTCTCTCTCTCATTCTCTCCTCTCCTCTCCTTCCCTCTTTCTCTACTTCTCTCTCATTCCCTCTTTCTCTCCTTCTCTCTTTCTCTCCTTCCCTCATTCTCTCCTCTCCTTCTCTCCTTCTCTCCTTCTCTCTTCCTCTCATTCTCTCCTTTTCTCCTCTCTCATTTCCTCCTTCTCTCATTCTCTCCTCTGCCTTCTCTTCCATTCTCTCATTCTCTCCTTCTCTCATTCTTGCATTCTTTCCTTTAACTCTCCTCTCCTTCTCTCATTCTCTCTTTCTCTGCCTTCTCTCATTCTAGCATTCTCTCCTTCTCTCCTCTCATCTGTCACTGAGATGTTTGTTTACATTCAGTGTGTCTGGAACCAGCAGTAGCACTTCTATCTCTCTCTCTCTCTCCCTCTCTCCCCCTATCCTATCCTTCACATACACACTCTCTGTCTCTCCCTCTCTCTCTCCCTCACACACACCCTCTCTCTCCCCCTCTCTCTCTCCCTCACATACACACCCCCTCTCTTTATCCTTCTTTCTCTCTCTCTCTCACCCTCACATACACACACATTCTCTCTCCCTCTTCCTTCACACCAACCACATCTCTCTCTCTTCTCCCCTCTCTCGCTCCCTCTTTTCTCTCCCTCTTCCTCAACACAACTCCCTCGCACTCTCTCTCTCCTCTCCTCTCTCTCTCTCTCTCTCTCCTCTCCCTTTCTCTCCCTCTCTCTGTCTCTCTCTCTGCCATCTGTTTTGTATTTGGTGCTTGAGCCTGGCTGCTGTATGGTTCTCGTTTTGGCCTCTGAGAGACACTTCTTCAGCCAAATCAGAGTAGGAGGTCCTCACACATTAACTCTTCACAAGTTAAGACCGTTCCCATACACTACATTTCCACCAGAGCACACACACACACACACACACACACACACACACACACACACACACACACACACACACACGGCCAGTCAATGGTGATTGCATTCTCACACACTACTACCGCGAAGCACGTTTGTCTCTTTCTATTTTTGCTTTTCTTTCATTCAGGAATAAAGATATATGCTCCGCGCTGATGTGATATGTATTGTGTGACTGATGTGTGCGCGACGTAACGGACACGACAAAACAATGCACAATACATTTGTAGAAGTGTAGAAGTGGGACATTTCTGGTTGGGAGGATTCGGCGTGTCATAAAGTTGTGTAATTATTACCAAAAGTTTGTGGACACCTGGTCATAAGCAGTGTCGGGGAGTAACTAGTTACATGTAACGGCATAAATGTGTTACAGTTACTGAGAAAAAAAAAACGCGTAATTAAATAAATAGTGTTACGTCTGAACGATTTCATGTCAAATCAGTGCTTTAGACGACGGCGTGATTTTCACCGGGAACGTGATTTGGATATGAAATTTTTGTTGACATTTTTTCGAGGGTTTGAAACGTTATTTTTAGAATTTTAACTTAAAGCTCCACCTAGTGGCCAAATGCAAGTTACTTTACTTTTATAAAGTAATTGAAAAGTTACACTACTTTTGAATAAAGTTATTTATAATCTGTAATCTGTAATCTGGGGGCACGGTGGTTTAGTGGTTAGCACGTTCGCCTCACAACGAAAGGGTCCGGGTTCGATTCCCATCTCGGCCATGTGTGTGTGGAGTTTGTGCATGTTCTCCCCGTGCCTCAGGGGGTTTTTCTCCGGGTTCTCTGGTTTCCTTCCCCGGTCCAAAAATATGCACGGTAGGTTGATTGGCACCTTGGAAAATTGTCCCTAGTGTATGAATGTGTGTGTGTGTGTGTGTGTGTGTGTGTGTCCTGAGATGGGTTGGCATTCCATCCAGGGTGTATCCTGCCTTAATGTCCCATAGACGCCTGAGATAGACACAGACTCCCCGTGACCCGAGGAAAGATCGGATAAAGCGGTAGAAGATGAATGAATGAATGAATGAATGAATGATTCAGAAGTGTAGATTGAATCCATACTTATAGTTTTTCCGGGTGAGAAAACCCGCTGTCATTATGAGAGCACCCTCTAGAGGCGAATCACCGGTAACACGTGCTGTTTGTTGCTTGTTAAAGTGCAATCTATGATTTATCATTTATATGTGTTTTAATCATATAATCAATGTTCGTTTATGTTTTTTGTAATAAATATATGTACAATTTTGTTTTGTTTGCTTTATTTATTAATTAAATGGTTATCGGTCAGCATTAGACGTTGAAAGCTGATCTGTGTTTTTTATTTGTTATCCGTTTGAATGTTCTACACAGTTGAACTAATATGAATTTCCTGACCGAACGATTGTTTACAGACTGTATGATTACCGTCCGGAGCGTTTTTTCTCATACTGAAAAAGCTTTCTGGGTGTGTATTTTTACACATAAGCTGTGTACAGAAACGGGAAGAGCACACAAGAAGGATCATAAAACAGTTCAGGGGTTGTCTTCCTGAGACAGGAAATCCTAAAATAGAATCATGCAAAGCAGGCGCACAAAGTCCGCAGTCAAATAAGCCACAAAAACAACAGACAAATCCGTCGTGTTTAGTTCTCTGCAATAACTGTTGTGGTCCACAGGGTTTTTCCAAAGGCCTGAAGAAAGAAACCTTAAGGGAAGCCTAAAAGGTTTTATAAAGACGGATATAAGATTTTTTTTTCCCACCCACTAAATCTTTAAAGCTTCCCTAAAAGTGGCCAAACCTCAAAAAATATCTCTTTTGTACAAAAGAATCCAGAAGTCTCTCTTTTCAATGAGCATTACTCATTAATAACTCGTACGCTTCTCTGCCTTTTGGCTAAGACAGTGATCGCTCTTTGTTGGCTCATGTTTGAGGTCTTTATCGTGGCCTCATACACAGAGTAAACAGTAGGGGGAGAGGGTGTGGCTCAGTGATCTTAGAGACTGGGTTGCTGATCAGAAGGTCAGGGGTTCGAGCCCCGGTATCGTCCTTGAGCAAGGCCCATAACCCTCTGTGTTCCAGGGGGCATGTCTGACCCCGAGCTCTGACCCCAGCTACACCAACAACAAGCTGGGATATGTGAAGAAAGAATTTGACTGTGCTGTAATGTTGATGTGACAAATAAAGACTTTTCCATTCTATTCTACTGAAACCCAGAGGGATTTTCTAAGAGTTAAATCTAAGACTTTAATTCGACAGTGATCTTAAAGAAAAGCCACTTTTGTATAATCAACTGTGTTTCAGAGTTTTCCCACAAGATGTCCTCCTGCTCCGTTACACAGGAACCCGGCTCATACAGGGAGCATCGCCATCCCTAAAACCCTCTTTGATATAACAGGTTCTGCATGTTATATAAAGGTTTATTTTTTTGTTTACTTGGTAAACCTTTTTTTTTTTTTAACCGCTAAAGAGGATTGTGCTTTAGAGCCGCGGCGAGTGAAAGGCGAGTCTGTAAAACAATAGCGCCATTGCTGAGTTTACCTCCTGAACTCAAACAAAGACGATGCTGTCTTTCAGTACTGTGTGTATTTACACGCTAATAGCCAAGCGTTCCTCTTAATATCCGTCACTTTATTGTAGTACTATTTGATTTATTGTAGAAGCGTAACAATGGACGTTAGTGGCCTTCTCTTACCTGCATCTTCAGGGTGTTTACTCAGGCTTTGGTCCTCTTGAGAGTCCGCAGGTTTCGAGAGACCGGACTGCGTGTTCGGAAAGAGATTTTGGAGAGAAACCCCGTTAATGCTTTCGCTCATGCTGCCATGTCTTATGAGCATGTGAATCACCATCTGTTGTTGAGTCCGGAATCCTTTTCCACACTCCAAGCACTCCGAGGTCTTATTCTGGGAATTTTTACGGCCCTGGCGGGAAGACGGACGATTTTCCGAGTGGCACAAACTCTCGGCGCTTTCACCTGCTACCGATATCTGGCCGAGGTTCCTGTGGTGCTCGGGGGCCACGCCGGCGCCGCACGGGTTTTGGGCGGCAGTCCCTCGCCTCTTTTTATGAGGGATACCGAGAGTGGCATCCAGTTGTTTCTTTCGTTTCTCCTGCCTTAGGAGAACATATTCGCCCTTTTTCTTGTCGTAGACCACGTCTGCATCTGCTAACCTCTCCTCCCAGCCCAAGCCCTTCTCCGAAACCTCCATCACCCTGCCTCTGGTGGCCAGCTGCCACGCCTGATAGCTGCAAACAGGATCCAACTCCGGGATTCTCTTCCCGACCTTCTCTCTTCCTTCCGAGAGCTTCTCGATCTCACCTGTCGTTATCAAGTTCAGGCACTCAAGGAAGCGTCTCTTAGTGACCGGAGACGAAAGACCCTCGTCGCTGTTAGAAGACTGCTCCCTGTTCTTGTGGACTTGCTCGTGGAGGCGCAGGCTCTTGCGGTCATGGAAAAAGTTGCCGCATTTGGCGCACAGTTCATATATACACACGTCATTTATCAGGGACGCCTCCACCTGCGTCACCTCGTTAACCGTCGCGGGAAGCTCCGAATCGGTCTTTGGCTTGGTCTTGGTGTTGTGCGTCTTCATGTGGCTGCGCAGGAACCAGGGTTCGCGGAATCGCCGCCCGCAAATCCGGCAGCCGTGGTCCCGAGTGCTCTGATGCTTCTTCATGTGGGCTTTGAGGAACCAGGCTTGGGTGAAGACTTGGTCACACTGATCGCAGGGGAAGTCGTCTTTCCCAAGGTCATTCTCCTTCTCGGCTTCCTCCATGCCGGGACCTTCCTCCATTGCGGAGGTCTCCTCAACGGGATGTGTGTTTTGTGCTTCTGCCTGCGAGTGCTTTTCTCCAGAGGTATCGTGAAAGTCTTGCATATGCAGCTCCAGCTCGGCTTGGCTCCGGAGCCTCTTCCTACACAGCGAGCACTGCTTTCCTCCCTCACTGCTCGCTCTCTCTTTTTTAACCCCTTTCTTCCTCGTCTTTGCGCTTTCCTCGCCACTCACCACTTTATTGCAAGCAGAAGTGCTTTCAGTCGGGCTGGAACAACCGCCCTGCTCCTCAGGAACACCACCTTCCTTGTCTCCTTCATCTTCTACCTCTTGCTCGTTGCCCCCAGTGTTCTTAATCATACTGTCCGCCTTGTGGGTGCGAATGTGGGCTTTCAGGCTGCCTTTCTGGGCGCTACGGTGCTGGCAATGCGGGCACTTGTAGGGCTTCTCCCCCGTGTGCTTCCTCATGTGCTGCGACAATGAGCTCAAGAAAAGAAAAGTCTTGCCGCAGAGGTCGCAGTTGTGAACCTGATTCTTTTCCTGGTCGGGATCACTACGCGAGGTTTTGGAAAGAGAGTCGTCCGTGACCTCTCGTTCAACCTCCATGTCGAACCCGTAAAGTCTTCTGATTCGCTGCTATGTCCTAATAAACCCGCCTCTCTTTTTGGTCATACGTCTTGAATGGAAGTCCTGGTCGCAGAAAGTATCATTGCCGAGTGTTTTATGCAAGTTGCGTTGCGTTCCGCGTGATCACAGCTGCTGGAGGAGCTTCTGCTGGGAATCATTTTTACCACCCGGAGCTTTGTTTCATGCTGGAGCCTGTTGAGCAAACAAGGACAGTGTTATAGCATGAGCCAGATTAAGGGCGAACGATAGATAGAATCTACAGAGATATCGCAACTGTCACTTCCACAGTGGGTGATTTGACATGATCAGGTACATCGCAAAACACAAATAAAATGTGTAGATATTAGGGTTTAAAATGATTTCTCCAGAACTCGAGATTTTAAAGTATAAACGTAATGTAAGGGGGAAACAAATGCCAAAAGTATAAAAGTCTATGCTGATCGCGATCTTATTGAAACATCATTCATCATTCATTCATCTTCTACCACTTTCACTTCTCAATATCAATCATCCCATTCACTAAACTACCCTTTTCTAAATTCTAAAACATCTTCTAAAACTCCAATACTATTCTATCTATCATTCCTACATTCAATCTTTCTATCTTCTACCCAAAAAACCATTCATTCACGGCATCCGATCTTCCCTCGGGTCATGGGGAGTCTGTGTCTATCTCAGGCGTCTATGGGCATTAAGGCAGGATACACCCTGGATGGAATGCCAACCCATCGCAGGGCACACACACACACACACACACACACACACACACACACACATTCATACACTAGGGACAATTTTCCAAAGGTGCCAATCAACGTACCGTGCATGTTTTTGGACCGGGGGAGGAAACCGGAGAACCCGGAGCAAAACCCCCTGAGGCACGGGGAGAACATGCACAAACTCCACACACACATGGCCGAGACGGGAATCGAACCCAGACCCTGGCGGTGTGAGGCAAACGTGCTAACCACTAAACCACCGTGTATATATATCAATATATCAAAATATGAGGTAAGAATGTGATTCAAAAGATGATTTCTTAAATTAACAGTATATATATATATATTAATAAATATATATATATATATATATATATATATATATATATTAATAAAGTTAAAAATTGCACTTAAAAATTTGAATTTAAAATAAACAATATAAATATAAACAACATCAAAAAGTCAGTTGTCCACCATGCCCTGTAAAGTACCAAGAGAATAGCTCACTCACAACAAAAAGCATCTAATTATCATTATTGATAAAATCCCCCCAAAAATTGAGATATCATTTTTATAATTTATTTAATATGCCAATTCTGAACAACGTTTGTTTCTAATAGGTATAAAAGTATAAAAATGGAAGTGTTTTATGGAATTCGACTTCAAATCCATAGCAAGCTTCCACTCCTGGGCCCCTGAGCACGGCCCTTAACCCCATACCCCTGAGTACTTGTATGAATGTGATAAATATAATTCCTAGTTATCTGTATAGCACTTTTAACAGTCGACATTGTCTCAAGGCAGCTTTACGCAGAAAAGGAAAGATCGTTTGTCCCGGATGAGCAAGTTAGTGTTGCAAAAACTCCCTTAAATGGAATAAGGACGAAACCTTAAGACTCAAGAGGGGAAACCCACAGACTTCAAATGCTGAGCACATCATTTCGGCTTTTAGATGATGTCATCTGCATAAACTTGCTCATCATCCTAACCCAGGTGATCACATCCACATGAGATCACACACTGAGTATGTTATACCTCTATGACCTTGGAATATGTGAAGGTTAAGTGTTTGCTTTTTCTTCCCCCCTTGCACACGTGAAAGACGCGATCAGTGCGGTGTAACCGGACACGGTGTACGACACACAATGGACTCCATTGATACACTATTTAACAAGACGGAGAGAGGGCTGGAGTAAACATCATTAGTATGTCTAATGTGTCATTATGTGAGTTACCTTCAGGGCCAGGATGAGGCGCTGCCCGATTGCACATGACATGACAGTCTGACGTTTCACCAAAACCAAAAGCCCAGAGAGAAACTTTCTACACACCGAATAAAACATTATATTCCGTTTTTTTGTTTATCGGAATACACACACACACACACACACACACACACACACACACACACACGCACTATCCTAAAACGGATTTCTGCGTGCAATTTTATTTCAGAACATGACAGACATTGTTATAATTCACCACTCAGTAATCACACACTCCAGACAGGAACTGAGGATTTCCTGCCATTTTCTCTTGTTTTGCATTTTATTCTAAACAGACGAATGGTTTCTCATTTTCTCAAAGGCAATTCTGTTTCTCACTAAATACAGTCTCCACATTGTGTCAGAGATGAATTCCTTGTGAAACGTGTTTGGCTAATGGTTCTGGGGTTCACAAACGGTGTGTACGGATGTAAGAGTGTTGTTTGTTTAATGTTTATTGGTGTAAAAGTGTGGAAGGCTTTTGTGTGAAGAACCAGCGCCGGTCTCATCCTAGTCCCAGTTCAGCTTCGCCTTGTAGTCAGAATGACTGATGGCTATGTGCTTACAGACTTAAACCATGTGTGTGTGTGTGTGTGTGTGTGTGTGTGTGTGTGTGCGTACTGAAGCATTAAATGCTGCATTCCCCATGAGAAGGACAGGAGAGGAGCTGGGCTGGGACCAAGCCTCAGGGCCAACCCTCCCTTTTCCTAACCAATCAATAATCCATTATAAAACAACTGCATTTCACCACACACTCCGACTGGGAAACACACACACACACACACACACACACACACACACACACACAGCACTCGAACCCGAAAAGAAATGATAAAATCATTACGTAAAACTAACAGCAGTTGATTTTCCGTGGGGTGCGGGAGTGTAAAAAGTGTGTAAATAAAAGTTAGAGTAGATCCAGAACGCAGTGTTTGATTTTTGCGGCGGTTATAAAAGACGCTGATCAGCAGGACGGAGGGTGAAATCCGAAATGACACGAAGCGTGTTTGGTAAATAAACACGTCGAGTTCCAGTTGCATTTCCACTGGGAGATTTGGGAGGTGCATAAAACGACACACACACACACACACACACACACACACACACACACACACACACACACAAAACATGCAAAACAACAGCAGTGGGGTTATTATTCAATCGTGTTGGTTCTCCCAGGGCTTACCTCAGCTCTGCTGACCTACTTCTCCCCAGACAGTTGAGCTCATCTTGGGGCTCTATCAATGCAGGATCAGTGCATTTTTTCAAAACGGTGTGTGTTTGAGTTGCTGTGTGTGTGTGTGTGTGTGTGTGTGTGTGTGTGTGTGTGTGTGTGTGTGTGTGTGTGTGTGTGTGTGTGTGTGTGTGTGTGTGTGTGTGTGTGTACTTATCCAAAGGCTGTGTGTACCCAGATGCTCAAGGACAAATATCCAACTACAGTGTGATCTAGGACAGGCGAGAAAAACTAAATTACTGGAGATACGCCAAAGAATTTGTGTATCCTGTTTGACGAAGAGCCTGGTGTTTGTAAAACTCACCCCGACCCCTCGACCTGACTACCCCCACCCCCCCCTTGACATCTTTCGGGGGGACATCTTTGGCATTTTCTAACCATAACGATAATCCAGCGTTGAACACTGAGAGGGGCTGCGCTGCCGTTTCAGCGTTTTCCGAGCGTGGCTTTAAGGAGCTCGGGTCTCATATAACCTCCTAGGTCATAGCAACCTCTACCTAATTAACATTCGGTAATGTATCATCGATTCGAACTGTGTTTGGTGTAGTTCCATTGATTCGCTCCCCCCTCGTACCGTCCTCCCTGTTCTCATCCGCCACTAGTTAGCGCGACACTGAGCGTAAACGCGCTTTCTCGTGAGAAGACGTGACTCCTCGTCGGTGCTTCCTTTATTTAATTTTTTTTTCTCCCCCGAAACTATCCAACAAACCCCCCCCCCCCCCCCCCCCCCCCCCCGCAGTCTACAATTGCATTGTGTGCCCTCACACCAGAACTGTCACAATAGTTCATGTCTGTACCTCCTCCAAGCAGCAGGGAGTAAGGCAGCACCATTGTTAGGATCTGGCCTGTGCTAGGACCGAGCCTGAAACTCGTCTTCACAACAAGACAAAAGAAGAACCTCATTTCAGCACTGACCAAACACACACACACACACACACACACACAACCGAAATCCTAACGGTGATCTAGATGTGAACTCGGGACCACTGACGCTAACGTAAATATAATACCCGAGTGCACCGGTGGTTGCTACAACAACGTCTGGGAGGAAAACACCGTAGGGATTTGTAACAGAGGAGAAAGAGTGACAGCAATGCGCTTGGTTTTGAATTGCAAACTAAATAAATAAATAAATATATAAATCCAGATTACAGATGTGATCACGAGATAAAAGCGCGAGGCAAAGACGCTAACAACAGTTTCTATTCAGTCAGCACATGAAGCTCGGTGGTGCTGCTTTCACATGGTGAAGGGGTTTCTTTGTTCACTAGTGTTTGTTAACCAGAGCCTCATGCTTTACACACACACACACACACACACACACACACACACACAACACATACCCCCCCACACACACACACATCAAAACAAAGCAAATATAAAAACATATTTAATATAAGGAAAACTTCAAAGTTTTCAAAGACAAAGCTACCACTTAAAGTGTAATAAATATTAGTGCCAAATATTTAATCGCGGTTAATCGCACATTTTTAATGTAGCATAAATAAATACTTTTCAAGTTTCTAATACTGTAACTTACTGTAACAGATGTTATAATTATATACATTTCTCTCAAAATCCCTCTCCCTTTAATACAATTATTCATTATTTTATATTTATTTCACACTGGGAATGATTCTTTTAATATGAATTTCTTTGTTAATTACAATGTTATTTTGTTTAGTGGTGGTTTTAAGTGTAAAATATGGGACGTGGCTCCTTTAAGAATTGTGTTCCGGTTGCTTTTCCATATAAACCGGCGATACGTTTAGGTTATACGGAAGCGCTTTATTGCGTTCAGAAAAAGAACCATTTTTCATCACACTGCGTTAATCACACGTTCGTTTAATAACACGTTCACTTTGACAGCCCTAAATAAACAATAGAAAACGGTACACGAGCCAAAACTAAACTAGAGAAGTTTAACGTCTCATCAAACAGGTATATTGCAATACTAATGGGATTTTAAATAATATATATATATATATATATATATATATATATATATAGCTATATATATATATAATATATATATATAATATATATTTAGCGAGAGCAATGTCAGTTTGGTACACACTATTTAAACACTTGACATTGCAGCATTTACAGTCACACCCTGCAGTGGATCTACTGTGGTGCTCTACATGAGATTGCTGACATAATGAGTACAAATATGACTCCAGTTACAAGCCTCACAGCATTACTTCATTTTATTTAGTTATTTATTTTTTTCCCCTCTCACTTTTGCAGCACAAAACACCATTTCCTGAAGGATATACACACAAAAATCAACCTTTTATTACAATCCCTACAGCTGATGTTGTAATCACTAATCTTTACATTATTATTAATACTTTATTATATTTTATAAACCCTGTGGCTTGAAAATTAACTTCATTGCACCCTGTACATTGTCAATAAACAAATCTATGCTTCACAATCTCATGCCATTCATTTCACTCTGTCCTGTAAACATTTCTAATATTTTTTATTTTTTATAGTTTATGGGATATACACGGACGTAGGACTGGAATTAAACCAATATCAGACTGGGTTTCTATCTGGGTCCGTGGTATTGTTTTTGTTTTGTTTTTTTCACCAAACATCATATTGAGTATCAGCATTATTAGAGCTCTGATATGACTGATGTATTAAATATTGTTTAGCAGGTTGAGTTTTGATTTCCAGGCTGAAACGAATACAAATTACATGCATAATTTAATACAACTGAAGGGCAGGTATTAAATTTGCAAACACTCAATTCTAGCTTGTTTCTTTATATCTACTTATTCAAAAGCTAACGACGAGGAAGTTTCTCGTTTTTATTTATTTATTTATTTACTTTTAATTTGGGGAAAGGTTTGCCTGTAAAGATTTCTATTTTAAAAAAATATTTTAAGGGACATGCACAGATGCAATTTACAGAGCGTTGTGTCACTAAAGAGTTTATTTAGTGTACATTTTAGGGATCACATGCTAATTCAATGCAATAAATAAATAAATAATCTTATATGATTATTACTCTCTGTAAATCGTTAACAATAATGCTTTTATTTTAACAATAAAACTTTCATCTAAAAAATAAAATTAATTACTGCAACTTATCTTGGGTTCTTATTATTATAGTTCCCAGCTATAATCATTACATTATAGCGAAAAAGACATTCATTGGCATAGAATAAGCCTTGAACACAGAGAAGGTGTATATGCTGTATGATTATTGTGTAATTAATGTACTTGATTAATGCATTAATTAATTAGTGTTTGGGGTCGGATGGGATGGTTGTGATTATGATTTTAACGGTTTCCACGACTACTGTTACTTCGGGATACATGCAACCTTAGGTTCACCCTCCCCACTGTCTGAGCTCTGCATTTTATCTGATACATCTGCAGTAGCAGCTACTTCTGCTTCTCTCTTATACAGGCAGTACAATCTGACTCAGCACATCGCTTTATACAGTCATCAATAAACTGAGCAATTAATTCTGTAAAAGAAATATAGAGAAATATCACACACACATTTATATCTATATATATATATATTATATATATATATATATATATATATATATATAATATATATATATATATATATGTTAGGGGATGTAAATAGGTTCAAATATTTAATCGCGATTAATTGCACGTTTTCAATGTAGCATAAATGAATACTTGTCATGAATCTCTACCTTTATTACAATTATAGATTATTTTCATATTTATTTTACTCTGGAAATTATTATTTTAATATTTTATATTATTATATAAATTATATTTTAGAATTATTTTATAATTTTTAATCTATTATATTCTTTGAATATTTTACGTGTAAAATATGGGACGTGGCTCCTTTAAGAACTGTGTTCCGGTTGCTTTCCTTATAAACTTGTGATACGTTTAGGTTATACGGGAGCGTATTGCGTTCACAAAAGATAAATGTACTATTTATATATATATGTGTGTGTTGTGTGTGTGTGTGTGTGTGTGTGTGTGTATATGCAAACATGCATGAGAAGAAAACAGAGATGATCAAACACATGTAGACTCATGTCTGTAACATGCAGCCCTACATGATCCATTCTCTCTCTCTCCTCTCTATCCTCTCTCTCTCTCTCTCTCTCTCTATCTCTCTCTCTCTCTACTGCTCTCTCTCTCTCTCTGCACTTCTCTCTCTCTCTCTCTCTGCCCGGTTCTTTCATGCATGCTGATGAATAGCCATGCCCAGTCAGCTGTCCACAAGTTTATTCAACCTGACGGCCAGACCAGCTCAGCACAAACACCCCATGCTCTGGACACTGCTCCTCTGCTCTGAGCCAGGCCTGTGTGTGTTGTGGTGTGTGTGTGTGTGTGTGTGTGTGTGTGTGTGTGTGTGGTGTGTAAAATCTCATGACAGTCAGCTCTCCTTTGAAGTCCGTCAGCTTTTTAAGCATAGTGACTATAAATTATCAATAGACCTATGTATGTTAATACTGTGGAGGAGCCCGGACACCACTGTGTGTGTTTTTTTTGACCATATGTGTTTGTTTGTGTGTGTGAGTGTGTGTGTGTGTGTGTGTGTGTGTGTGTGTATCCCACACTGTTATTTCCTACTGATAATGGTTATTTTAATTCATATAAATGTAATAGATCATTAGTGCACTTCACGTCTTTGTCACTAAGCTGTACTTATACACATAGATTATGGTATAGATGACATTTTCAATTCGTAGCCCTTTACTGTAGCCCGTCCCCTAATCTAAAGCCGACTATAAAAACAACGTCATGCTGCTGTAATGAAGCGAATTCAGTGCTTTTTTGAAATACAATGCTTTTCTGAGGCTAACATACATTTTATTACCTTTAATTAACAATCATTACCACTAAGCACTGGTTTGTCTTTACATAATACAATTAGCAACCAGGTCATGGAAACCTCAGCATGGCTGATCAGACCCTTCCCTGGATCGCCATGTGAGTGTTAGGAGGGTGCGATGGGCATCTGCTGATAGGATTATAGCACTGCAGTGGCTTATGCTCCACTGAAGCACATTAACAGAGAGTCTAAATGTAGACCTGCAAGTACAGGGCCATTTCTCCAGGTCTGAAATAAGTGCTCATAAGCCAAAAATCGGAACGGGAAATTTGTCCTTACTTATTTGCTGCAATGTGTAGCCTAAATGTTGTCCGCTCACAAAATCTTTATGATAACCCAGAATCCTGTGCATGTTATAATCCTCTCAGTTAGAGGCATTGAGACATTTTGATTGACAGCATCGCCCTGAAATGAAAACATGCTGAGAGGACAATACATTCGCCTACGACTGAATAGACATGACCATGTTATTCTTGTGTAATAGAATGTTGTGTGCCTTACACACACACACACACATATGTATATATATATATTCATTCATTCATTCATCTTCTATCGCTTTATCCGATCTTCCTCGGGTCACGGGGAGCCTGTGCCTATCTCAGGCGTCTATGGGCATTAAGGCAGGATACACCCTGGATGGAATGCCAACCCATCGCAGGGCACACACACACACATTCACTCACACATTCATACACTAGGGACAATTTTCCAAGGTGCCAATCAACCTACCGTGCATGTTTTTGGACCGGGGGAAACCGGAGAACCCAGGGAAAAACCCCCTGAGGCACGGGGAGAACATGTAAACTCCACACACACATGCCAGAGACGGGAATCGAACCCGGATCCTGGCGGTGTGAGGCGAACGTGCTAACCACTAAGCCACCGTGCCCCCTATATATATATATATATATATGAATATATATAACAAACGGTGTATCTGTCCAAAGTGTAGTAGTGTTTTTCAATACATTCATTAAAAAGGAACAACTGTAGCTTTAGCAAGCGCAGATTTCTAACCACGAAGCCGCTCAGCTTCTGTGGCAGATCCTCTGTTGTGGCTTATCCAATCACACTAGTCACATGCGGTGATTATTTACTGATTGCCAGCTCATCAGATCAGACACTAGCCACAAGGCTAGACACATTCATTCAGAAGAGAAGCAAAAAAAAAAAAAAAACGATTTTCATCGATTTGTCATTTCATTATTTTCCTCCCTGCTCTGGTCTGATTAATGAAGTGTATGAGGAGTACAGAGAAAATAAAATGACAAAGGAGTGGCGGTTTATTCTTCCTGCTGCAGATTCCAAATAAAGTGTTCATTTGTTTTCCCTCCTGCTGTCGTTATAAACCAAAGCCACATAAATAATAAGACAAAAAAATATCTATATATTCTTATTTACTTTATACTGAGTATAATATACTGTATATGCAAAGCTGATAAATTGGTCTAATGATCAATCAGAATAAAATACATTACATGTGTGTGGTGTGTGTGTGTGTGTGTGTGTGTGTGATACACAAATCTCCTCTATTATAGCCAAAATATGGTGTACATTCATTCATTCATTCATCTTCTACCGCTTTATCCGATCTTCCCTCGCGTCTATCTCAGGCGTCTATGGGCATTAAGGCAGGATACACCCTGGATGGAATGCCAACCCATCGCAGGACACACACAACACACACACACACACATTCATACAACTAGGGACAATTTTCCCAAGGTGCCAATCAACCTACCGTGCATTTTTGGACCGGGGGGAGGAAACCGGAGAACCCGGAGAAAAAAAAAACCCCTGAGGCACGGGGAGAACATGCACAAACTCCACACACACATGGCCGAGACGGGAATCGAACCCAGACCCTGGCGGTGTGAGGGGAACGTGCTAACCACTGAACCACCGTGTCCCCTTTTATCAAGTTAGAACCACAAATTTAAATGTATTTTATTGGGATTTTAATGGGATTGTCAACAGGAAGGAAAATGATGCCTGATGTAAAGAAAAATCTGAAAAGCGTGGTGTGCATATGTATTCACTCCTTTTCACTTCTCCAGTTGAATCAGATTGGATGGAGGACGTCAGTGAACAGAAGTCTTGCTAAAGATTCTCAATGGGATTTTGGTCTGGACTTTCTAAAACATGAATACGCTTCGATCTCAACCACTCCATTGTACCTCTGTCTGTATGTTTAGGGTCGTTGTCCTGCCGATTCTTGGATCAATGCTCGCCTGTCAGTTTAGGTAGACGTCCATGTCTTGGTAGGTTAGCAGTCGTACCATAGTCTTTCCATTTTGATGGATTGAACAGTCCGACGTGAGACGTTCAAAGCTTGGGATATGTTTTTGTAACCACTTTAAACGTCTCCACTACATTATTCCTGACCTGTCTGGTGTGTTCTTTAGTCTTCATAATGCGGTTTGCACAAACCTTTGAGTCCTTCACACTACAGCTGTAATTAAAATGGGATTTAAGTTCACACAGGTAAACGCTAAGTACTAATTAGGTGACGTCTAATTGCACTGGATTTTATTTCAGATTAGTCACATACATATGCATACACAGTACGACAGCATATAAATGTAATTATAGATATAAATAATGTGGATAAGGTCAGAAACTATGAATAGAGTAAAAAATATATATATAAACAAGAGTAAAAAGTCAAAAAAGTAAAAAGAGATCATTTATATAAATATATAAAAATGTAAAAAATATGTGTAAGGTGTAGAAGTGGGTAAAGTGAGCAAGTGTAAAGTGGCGGGTGCAAAATGCTCCAGTGTGGCAGGAATTAGACGGCAGCCGATTTCACCGGAGCCATTTTGGGTCCCTCATTTGTTTTTGTTTTTTCTTTATTTAGGGGTATCAGAGTAAAGCCGGGTAGGGTGTGACGGGGGTGAATATATATGCACGCTTTTCATATTTGAATTTATACAAAATTCCTCTTCACAATAATGCGATATTGGTGCATCACATAAAATCCCAATAAAATACAGCCAAAAAGGGTGACAAAACACGTAAATATTTAAGTTGCATGAACACTTTTGCAATGCTGTGTATACATCAAGCCAGCAAATCTTGCTTAAGATCCTTGAAATAAAGCCCGGGAAGGACAAACCAGCAGCACTGGATGAAGAGATTTTACGTTCAGGATATTATAGTTCTATTCATAGATGCCCGGCCGAAAAAGAAGAAACAAAATCCTAATCCTTACGTAGTTTCACGCACACACGACAATTCCTTGGATATTTTCTGTACGCTTCGATATACTTCACATCACAATCACCACGATGAGAAATGAACTATTCGGGATCAGGAAGACGTTAATACATCTCCTGCTTACCACCTGGTGCTCGAGACATTTTGCGATACATGTAACAAATAAGGGCCTGTAGGCAAAACTAGGGCCCATGGGAAGCCTCGACCTGACCCAACATGCCACGGACGAAAAAAAAGAAGCACCATCATTTCTATTGTAACATTTAGCACTTGCTTTATAAACCGTTCTATAAAGCGGAATAATCCATTTTCGACCCAACCAGATTATGTGACATGACTCATCATCCAAAAAAACACACATCTGGAGGGCTGGGAATCTTCACATACAGTCATTCATTCATTCATTCATTCATCTTCTACCGCTTTATCCGATCTCCCCTCGGGTCACGGGGAGTCTGTGTCTATATCAGGCGTCTATGGGCATTAAGGCAGGATACACCCTGGATGGAATGCCAACCCATCACAGGACACACACACACACACACACACCACACACACACACATTCATACACTAGGGACAATTTTCCAAGGTGCCAATCAAACTACCGTGCATGTTTTTGGACCGGGGGAGGAAACCGGACAACCCGGATAAAAAAAACCCTGAGGCACAGGGAGAACATGCACAAACTCCACACACACATGGCCGAGACGGGAATCGAACCCAGACACTGGCGGTGTGAGGCGAACGTGCTAACCACTAAGCCACCGTACCCCTTTCATATACAGTCATGTTTTCTATTTATTTATTTGTTGTTTCCGTGCACGGACTCTCCCTCCGTCTCTGCTATCCACTGGATATCCACACAGCACATCACACTGTATGTCAGAGTGTGTTCGGTAAGATTATTAGAAGCTTAATGGACGGTGTGACTTAATGGACTGCAATTTTTTTTTTTCTCCTGGTTTGTCCTCATTGTCTCAGATCGTAACGCACGTGTTGCACAGGGGCCATGGTTTGAGGCTGGACTATAATCCGGTGGTATTAACTTGCTCTCTAAAAAAGCTCGCCCTCTCAACAGGGATTAGATTATCATGCTAAGGTCAGATCAGACACACACACACACACACACACACACACACACAACACTCTCTCTCTCTCTCTCTCTCCTTATACACGGCCTTTTTCTTCATTTTATGTCCATATCACAAGCTGAAAGCATTATAGAACTGATGACATAATGTATGCTTTTAAGGATCACATACGATATGATAGAAGTGCTACTAGACGTGTGTGTGTGTGTGTTTGTGGCGGCATCCTGTCTTACGCAACCGACAAATAACGTGAGCGCTAGATCCATTGGAATAAAATATTATTAATATTTTTATAATATAATATAATTATTAATATTAGTTTGGGGTTTAGATCCACATACAAATGGATGCTGACCAGATAGAGATAGAGATACAGGTATTGTATTACCTCTCTAACATATTAGGAGCCGGGAGTACTCTGTAAAAAGAAAAACAAAACACACACACACACACACAATAACCAATTGTTCTCATTATCTAAGGCTAACCTTTGCCCAACCCCCCCCCCCTCCATTCAGCCTCATTTGCCCATCCGAGCCTCTGGCCTTATTTTTTGCCCAACCCCCCCCCCCTCCATTCAGCCTCATTATCCGAGCCTCTGGCCTGGACATCTATATTGATCTCTATATTTACAACTCACAACAGAACAATGTAGAACAGGCAGGAAACTGAAATCACACCCAGGAATACGAGGCGTCTTGCTTTAGTTTGTTAAAACAGCTGTTTACATTATTAAACATGACCTATTTATAAACTACACAGCATCATATCACATGACTCCACCGTTCCTCCAGCCTTCAGGATAAACCTGGTCAGGATCGACATCAAGAGTCGATTCTGGGACCGTTGCGGAGGTGAGATGTGTATAAAAAAAAATTTAAAAAAATTCCAGAATGTCTGACGTGATAGCAAAACTGACCCTCATCCAAAACCTGCTATCTGCCTTCAAGGCTGAGTGACCTTGCAGGCAGTGCGGACTTTGTGAGAATATCAGTCTTTGGCAGGAGACGTGATCGCACTCAAGGGCGCAGAGCAAGTGCAGATGCCATTCTCACAACCCTGTCTGTGTTCCTTCTCTCTCTCTCTCTCTCTCTCTCTCTCTCTCCGTTTATTTATTAATGTCGAGTCGCACGGTGGCGTCTCTTGGACAACAAATACTGTTTATCATAGCAGAACAATGAGGGCTCGCTGGAGAGAAAGCAGACGCGGTGGGAACGCTCCTGATCACCCAGAATGACGCTTTCCTGCATCGATTCAACCGGGCGCCTTTTTTTTTTTTCCAAAAGTGTGATTTGCTGAGAATTTCCTTCGAAATCCAGATGTGCTGAAGGATAAAACGACAGAGCGTTTCGTGTTCGGGTGCAGGAAGGATCGTCTCTGTGTCTGCACTTTTAAGGGTTTTTTTTTTTTTCTTTAGTAGCCCAGTAAGAAACTGTAATCTAATACCATGAAAACCATCTCTTTCCCCCTGCCCCCTTCTCTCCTCTCTCTCTCTCTCCTCTCTCACACTCTCTCTCTCTGTTCCTGTTTCGGGTCTGTTCAAAAGGTCTATCTGTCTATTACATCTAACTGCATTGCCCATCTGTCTCTTGTGTGTGTGTGTGTGTGTGTGTGTGTGCACGCTAATTTCACTAAAAGATCTCTGCTCTCAGTTAGAGTTCTGACTTCCTGTTTATGAACAGCCGAGTGCAACAATAGAGCTGGATTCTGGTCTTTGCCAGAAGAATGAACTCTAAACACACACCAGTTTCTAAAGCTTTGTGTACACGCCTTTCACAAGCCCCTTTCACCGACTCGTACCGCGGAAAAACTCCAAATATCAGAGCGAGAATCTCATTCTTAAGCGATAGACAGAGCACTTTCTGTTTGTGTGTGTGTGTGTGTGTTTTATATACACAGAGAATACACACGGAAGGGAAAGCGTACACTGATTTTCTCCACCGTGTTCAGAAAGGTGTCGATTCCAGAACAGACGCTGTGTCTGTGGTTCCAGCTGTGCCAGATGTTTATTTAATGTGGGTGTAACACGTTATCTCTCCGATAAAAACGCTTCATTAACAGGGGCTTTATATGCTGCATTGCCTCGATGATAAACAGATTGATTGAGGGAGGCGGAAGCTCAGTGGTTAAAATATTGGGTTCTGGACCAGAAGGTTGCAGGTTCAAATCCACAGCACCAAGAGTGGGCCCTTGAGCAAGGCCCTTAACCCTCAAGTCACTTTGGATAAGGATTCCTGGCAAATTCTGTAAATGCCCATGCTGTGAAGCGCTGGGTTCCTGATCGGAAGGTCGGAGGTTCGAGTTCCGGTATTGCCAAGCTATCCCTGAAGACCAAGGCCCTTAACCCTTCTGTCCTCCGTACTCTGACCCCCAGCTGTGTTTTAATGTGTGTATGTGAGAAATAAAGGCTGTTCTATTCTATTCTCAAGTACATTTCAGCAATTATCTGCCTTTTTCAATGCGGTATTACTGGTTTTAATAATAAAGGCTCTTGTGCATTTGTCCGAGCGCCTGTCCTTCACCCCGAGGATCGGTTCCCAATGCAAGGCACTTATAAATCTCTTCCCTTATTCATGTTTCTGTACATTTTTATCATTTCCTGTCCTTCATATCACTGCAAAATGTAAACACTAGAGCAAATTTGGAGGGAACATTCACAAAACCACACAACTGAGAATTCACCTGGGTTAGAGGTCTGATCTCACCACACCTACATCACGACCTTCACTTAAACCCCTGTGGTCGAACGAATCAACAAAAAAATGTAGTGGTACATTCATTCATTCATCTTCATATCCGATCTTCCCTCGGGTCACTGGGAGTCTATGTCTATCTCAGGTGTCTATGGGCATTAAGGCAGGATACACCATGGATGGAATGCCAACCCATCGCACACACACACACACACTCACAACACACATTCATACACTAGGGACAATTTTCCAAGGTGCCAATCAACCTACCGTGCATGTTTTTGGACCGGGGGAGGAAACCGGAGAACCCGGAGAAAACCCCCCTGAGGGACGGGGAGAACATGCACAAACTCCACACACACATGGCCGAGACGGGAATCAAACCCGGAACCTGGCGGTGTGAGGCGTAGGTGGAAAATTACAGCAAATCAGGATTAAATATGGAATTGGGTGTTCAAACCGATCAGATGGTCAGGTGTCCACACACTCTCTTTATTCACTGCATCTTTATTTCATTTAATGTATTTGGAAAGCCTCCATTAAACAGAACATCTTACAACAAAGTCTGGGAGATTATAACCGTCATTATCGTTTGATTCAAGGTTTATGGTTTATGTCGATGTTGAAAAAAAATGGAAAATGGATTTTAAGATTTCACCTCAGTTTGACACAGCGGGCTTCTGTAGTTCTTAGTATTACACTCAACATGGCGGCTGTATCCAAAATCAAATCGGAGATTGAATTTATATCACACATCACCCAGATCTAAAATGAGGATTAAGGGCCTTGCTCGAGGGCCCACCAGTGGCAGCTTGGTGGTGGTGGTGGGATTTGAACCTGCGATCATCTCCAATGCCATAACCAATGAGCTCTCAGGTCTCCTTTACTGCAAACCTGAAAGTCTTGTTTGCTTTGGCACTTATTTTTCACTTATTTACTGCTAAAAACTACGATATAATAATAATAACTATAATCTTGAAATGAGCAAATAAATGTCCAGAAATAGACCTTATATTTCATTTAATATATGTTTAAATAGAAAATGCTCGAAAATGCTTTTGATTCACTTCAGGTTTCTCATTCATTCATTCATCTTCATTCATCTTCTAGTGCTTTATCCGATCTTCCCTCGGGTCACGGGGAGTCTGTGCCTATCTCAGGCATCTATGGGCATTAAGGCAGGATACACCCTGGATGGAATGCCAACCCATTGCAGGACACACACACACACACACACACACACACACACATTCATACACTAGGGACAATTTTCCAAGGTGCCAATCAACCTACCGTGCATGTTTTTTTTTGGACTGCGGGATGAGGAGGAAACCGGAGAACCCGGAGAAAAACCCCCTGAGGCACGGGGAGAACATGCACAAACTCCACACACACATATGACCGAGACGGGAATCGAACCCGGACCCTGTCGGTGTGAGGCGAATGTGCTAACCACTACGCCACCGTGCCCCCGTACTTCAGGTTTCTGTTTATTTAAAAAAAAAAACACACACGTTTAATAAATGAGCCAGTAGTGGAGAATTAAATAAATAACTGACGATATTAAAGCGCTCCACTTTAGGAGAATTCCATCTTCGTCGCGTCTTGAACATGTTTTTGATGGACGCTACGGAGGCACGTCTTGTTTGTTGTTCTGGATGCAGGCGTGTGTTTACTGCTGTAAATGTAAATGCAAATGCAAAATTCAGGGCACTGAAGTGAACGTATGCCTGTTGTTTTTGTTATTGTTGTTTTTCGTGCTATTCTAACAGCATATAAAGGAAATAGCAAAAAATAAATAAATGTTGTATGTTGTGCTGATAGGCACTCTGTCCAAATCATGGAGGGAAAGATAATAATAATAATAATAATAATAATAATAATAATAATAATAAGTAATAATAATAATAATAATAATAATAATAATATAATGGTCACGGTGGTTTAGTGGTTAGCACGTTCGCCTCACACCGCCAGGGTCCGGGTTCGATTCCCGTCTCGGCCATGTGTGTGTGGAGTTTTGCATGTTCTCCCCGTGCCTCAGGGGGTTTTTCTCCGGGTTCTCCGGTTTCCTCCCCCGGTCCAAAAACATGCACAGTAGGTTGATTGGCACCTTGTGTGTGTGTGTGTGTATGAATGTGTGGGTGTGTGTGTGTGTGTGTGTCCTGTGATGGGTTGGCATTCCATCCAGGGTATATCCTGTCCTTAATGCCCATAGACGCCTGAGATAGACACAGACTCCCCGTGACCCGAGGGAAGATCGGATAAAGCGGTTAGAAGATGAATGAACTGAATGAATCAAATGAAGATAATAATAATAATAATAATAATAATAATAATAATAATAATTACTTTATTAATAATAAAAGTTAATAAAGTTTTTGGGTCTTGTGGCTGAAATCGGCCTACGTTCATCATTAAACATAATGACATGGCGGCGAAAACCAGCCGATCTTCCTGATCAAAAAAAAAAAACGCAGATGTTCCAACTTCATCCGTTTATTTCTTTGTTGGTATTTTTGTCACGATGTTACACTGCGCTGTTCTGAAATCACAAATCCAATTCCTCATAATAGGCTGATTCGGTTTCCTCCAACAGCTGTAATCCAAATCCAGAGGTGTCAAGTAACGAAGCTCGAACACTTTACTGAAGGAGAAATTTTGGGGATCTGTACTTTACTTTGAGATATAAACATATAGCATTCTGACACCCTATTGGTTTGAACGCGATCCGTCGCACCTGCACACGACACACACAAATCACGTCTTAAAAGTCTTAAAAGTGATTCTTTCTCCACTCGTTTATCACGCGTGTGTTTTCCCTTCATCCTCCGCAAATGACGTTACAGTCTGTAGAGAGAACCAGTGTTGAAATCCCGTGCGCTCTATTCCCGTTCTCACGTCATGCTCGCACAGAATAAATAGTTCACATCGGGGTTTATTCTTATTGCGCCATCGCAGTGTGGAGTTGTTTTTCTGCTGCAGTGTAGGAGACGGAGGGAGGGAGGGAGGGAGGGGGAGGGAGGGGAGGGGGTGGATCTCAGCGGTTTAAGGAGGAGCCGGAAGGTTCTGGCCAAGCTGCCACCCTTGGGTCCTTGAGCGAGGCCCTTAACCCTCTGTGCTCCGGGGGGGGGGGGGTGGGGGGGGGGCGACGTATCATGTCCGATCCTGCGCTCTGACCCCTATGTGAAGAATTAATGTAGCGTATATGCCACAAATAAAGCGTATTGTATTCTGCTATGCTAACATGTTATTTGTTACATCACTTTTGTCGCCTTTGAGCGTTGAAACCTAAACCTTTGACACTGCCAGAGGTCTTACATAAACACACACACACACACACACACACACACACACACACACACATTACAAAAGGGTCTGCAATTTTTTTTACTGCATCCCAGGGCAAAATAGAGAATTTGTGAAAGAAGGCAATCAACAGAAACATTAGCACATGTGGAACCCTGACACACACACACACACACATAAAACCTACTGATTAGGCCAAGTAACTACCAAATGGACAAATGAGAAGAGAATTTTTTTTGAGCCGGTGCCGTGAAGAAGAAGACGCTCAGAAAACCATTTCCTGCGTAAAAGATCCGCGATGAGATCCGTACGCTTCGTACCCCGGAGGGATTTGAGGCGACTCCAGCTGGACGTCTGCTGCCGAAATCGGTAGGATTATGGCGTTTAATCTCAGCCTGACAAAGTAAACGAATGCTGCTCATACTCCTTTCCAGGCCAAGGACGCTATTTTACATGCAGCGACGTAACGCGCTGAAGCAGTGGAGAATGCCCTGACCGGACAGCCAGACAGTAGCTGTACTGTGTCTCCTTGAGATTTTAAGAAAGTGGCATGAAGAGAACAGAGATGCATTTAATTCGGAGAATTGGGAATGAGCGCCATTGGTGTAACGGAGCTCCTCGCAAAGCGTCAAAGACGCACAAAAAGCCCTTTTACATTCAAACCGCAAGCTGAAACAAGCGTGCGCTTTGACTCCGCCACTGCCAGCAGTGCCGATAACACAAACACGACGACGCCGCGCTCACCGTCACGTGCGCTACACTGAACACCGCATTGTGTAAATATTCATCGCCCTTAATGTTTACAAACATTTACACGATTATGTTTAAAACCTAAGCGAACATCTGGATTTCCTTTGGCATTGTTAACAAACAATTGTTTACCATTCACTCTTCTACAGGAGGAGTGTGGAACTCACCGTGTTCCACATCAGTATTACGGTTAAAGGTCCAGGTGTAGCTATAAGGCAATATGTAGTGTTTGATGAGCGACGTCGCCTCATAACACAAAACACACATGTTTTCGCTTTCACATCTTTCTTTGCCCTCCATCTGCATCAGTGTTTCGCTTCCGGGACATTTCGGGATGGAAGTTTTGCAATTCCGCTTGTTGGAACTTCCGATGTGGGATACGCTGCGCTCTAGTGACGGGACGCCGTCACTTTGCAGGTAACGTAGTCAAATGCATTGTGGGAGATGTAGTTTACTGCCAAGGCATGATTTCGACATGACATGGCGGGACACGTTTGGAGTTTGACGTGCGTGATCTGGTGAAACCTTGTGTTCATTCGTTTCCTGGCCGTTCGTCCGTTTTCAGAAATTGTAATTTTGTGTGTATAATATACTTTGACGCCTTCATTAGCGACATTCAGGATTCAACAACACAATTAATCGATCATGGGGGAAAAAAATGAACTGAAAGAAGAGAAAGTTTGATGAACGGGAACAAAGATTTTAATGATAATTGGAGGTCGTGTGTGCAGCTGAGGAGGATTTGAGGACGGGCGATATTATAAAGATATTCATTCATCCGATCTTCCCTCGGGTCACGGGGAGTCTGTGTCTATCTCAGGCGTCTATGGGCATTAAGGCAGGATACACCCTGGATGGAATGCCAACCCATCGCAGGACACACACATTCACATTCACACACACACATTCATACACTAGGGACAATTTTCCAAGGTGCCAATCAACCTACCGTGCATGTTTTTGGACCGGGGGAGGAAACCGGAGAACCCGGAGAAAAACCCCCTGAGACACGGGGAGAACATGCACAAACTCCACACACACATGGCCGAGACAGGAATCGAACCCGGACCCTGTCGGTGTGAGGCGAACGTGCTAACCACTAATCCACCGTGCCCCTTATAAAGATATTATAAATGATAATTTAGAGAATGCTTCACGTCAACAGCCTGCTACAATCACCCATAAACACAAGCGGCGCTTCATTTGCAGATCACTGCGATTGACTTGTGACGAGGAGGACGCGTTCCTTCTTCAGGTTTCCTCCTCGTTACGGAGAAAACTTCCAAACGTATGCATTCTTTATTTTTTACTCTCTGCTTTGAGAGAATGTCAATTACTAAAAATGCACTAGAAATTAATTTATTTACACACTGAAGTGATGATGAGATTTTTTTATTATTATTATTATTATTATTATTATTATTATTTAAATATAATATATTTTGATCAACATAAACAATTTATACCGTGGGAAACAACAGACAAATGCACGCCGGCATCAAAACGAGTGTGCGTGTACAATTTAACCACTAGTTCTGATATGAGAAACGCTCTAAATAAACATGATAAAGGTTACAAACGTAGATTCGAGTGAGAATTCACAGCCTTGTCGAGGGAGATCGGACCCTGAACGGTGACTTGTTCCTTTGACTACTGAGAGAAATCCCTGGAGCTGGTGCTAATAATAAACTCTGCATGCTTTCTCACAGGGCCAGATGTTAAAGCACACAGATTTGTTGATATTCCGGGTCTTTTTTTTTTTTTCGGATTCAGGAATGTGTTTAGGCCAGTGTGATCTCGACTGAGCCAAGCCTGAGCAAGAGCTGACATTACAGAAAGAAACAAATCATTATCTTTATCAGCATGTTTTTTTTCCTCCCTCTCTCTCTCTCTCTCTCTCTCTCTCTCTCTCTCTCTCTCTTTCTTTCTTTCATTCTTTCATTCTTGCATGGACAAACCGAAACTGAATAATTGAACGGAGCGAGCACTTGACCTCCCCAGGCTCCAATTAGTGCACATCGTTGTCCTTCATTTTGCTGAACACATCCCATAGAGAGAAAAAAGAGAGAGAGAGAGAGGGGGGGGGGGGGAGGGGGGAGGAGGGGAGGAGAAAGAGAGAAAGAGACAAGTGAGGGGGAGAGAGAGAGAAGGAGGAAGGGGGGGGGGGGAGAAGGGGAGAGGGAGAGAGAGAGAATGGGAAGGAGAGAAGAGAATGAGAGAGAGAGAAAGAACGGGGGAAGAGAGATGAGGAGCAGATAGAGAGAAGGAGAAAGAGACAAGTTCTGTACGTAGTCCGAGATGTTTCTTTGCGACGTCATTTTGCCTGTAATAATAATTTCACTAAAAGCGGTTGTCGCACAGACTCTTGTTTATCTACTAATGAGAAGGAAAAAGAAACTCCCTGAGGAATAAAAACCCTGAGGGAAACCCGTCTCCTCATCCAGCTCTTCTGTAAAGATCATATCTATAAAGATGATGTAGACGCAGCTGAGAAATAAAGGTGTACACGACACTAAAAGTGTTTAAAGGACGTTGGTAAAAAGGTCCTGGGATGAACGCAGGAAAACGTCTTTATGATTACAGCAGCAAATCTTACGTGTAAATATACTTTATAACATGTGAGACGATCCACAGAGTCGTGGGTGGGATTTCGGTGCTTTTGGTTTAGGTGGTGCGGATTTTGCCTGTTACACAGAAAGTGAAGAAAAAGTGAAAAATTAAATAAAAAATAAATAGTAAATAAAATTAATAGTATAATAGTATTCATTCATTCATCTTCTAGCGCTTTATCCGATCTTCCCTCGGGTAACGGTCACGGGGAGTCTGTGTCTATCTCAGGCGTCTATGGGCATTAAGGCAGGATACACTCCTGGATGGAATGCCAACCCATCGCAGGACACACACACACACCACACACACACACACACACACACACACACATTCATACACTAGGGACAATTTTCCAAGGTGCCAATCAACCTACCGTGCATGTTTTTGGACCGGGGAGGAAACCGGAGAACCCGGAGCAAAACCCCCTGAGACAAGGGGAGAACATGCACAAACTCCACACACACATGGCCCGAGGCGGGAATCGAACCCGGACCCTGGAGGTGTGAAGCGAACGTGCTAAGCCACCGTGCCCCCGTATAATAGTATATAATAGAAAAATAATAGTAAAAAGTATAGTTAGTTTATTCGCATCCGGAAAAAAACAAACCATGAATTCAGGTGCTTTTGTTCCTGTTTTGAATGAAAACCAGCGAAAGCAGAATTTTCGTTCTGAGCACAAACAAATGAATTCATTATCTGCTTAATAAAACAATGTGCAGTCATTTAAATCTTACACTAGCAAATATGATTAATGCTCTAAAGCGCACAATAAACTCTAAACATCCTCGATGGAAGAAAATGGAAATTTCATTGGCGTTTTTTTTTTGTTTTTTGTTTTTGTTTTTTGTTTGTTTTTTTCCCAGAAAAAAATGGAGCTTACACTCAATGCTTATTACGACTGTTCATGAAAAAGAAAATAGTGTAGACATGGAAAGAAAGAGAAGAAAAATACGAAAAGTAAATACAAAAAATATTCCTATGAGATTAATAAATAGATAAAAAAAAAGTGTGTATAAAAGAAATGAGTGAAATAAAAATAACACTCAATGATGGGTTTTTCATGCAGTATGTTTACGCCCAAATAAATAAAAAATGTCACAAAATAAGATGGCACGAAATTTCACATGGTGTTTATTTTATAATTCAAGCAATTAAGGAATTTCTTTAATTGCTTCACTTTCAAAATAAATTAATTCATGTAAAATGAAGGAATGCCACAAAAACAAAAAGAAAAAAATTACTAAGATTTTATTATAATATATTCATTCATTCATTCATTCATCTTCTACCGCTTTATCCGATCTTCCCTCGGGTCACGGGGAGTCTGTGTCTATCTCAGGCGTCTATGGGCATTAAGGCAGGATGCACCCTGGATGGAATGCCAACCCATCACACACACACACACACACACACACACACACACACACATTCATACACATACACACTAGGGACAATTTTCCAAGGTGCCAATCAACCTACCGTGCATGTTTTTGGACCGGGAGGAAACTGGAGAACCCGGAGACCACCTGAGACACGGGGAGAACATGCAAACTCCACACACACATGGTCCGAGACGGGAATCGAACCCGGACCCTGGCGGTGTGAGGCGAACGTGCTAACCACCAAGCCATCGTGTCCCCTTCATATAGTATTATAATGTGTAATTTTATAACAAGGCTTATAAGTGGACTTGATGTAATATACTGTGTTTGAACATCTAGGGTTAGTGATGTGTGGTCGTGTGTGTGTGTGTGTGTGTGTGTGTGTGTGTGTGTGTGTGTGTTGGGTTGATTTCTAAACTTAAATGCAGCATATAAAAAAATAAATAATAAATAATAAAGCTTTTGTTCACCAGCAGCCATGGTGAAATCTGTAATCAGTATAATCTCACACCCTTGTGTTTTAATGGATCTCAACAAACACACCCTCAAATCTAGTGGAACTTTTTCCCAGAAGAGGGTCGAGATCTTCTGCTCGGGATATATGTGTGTGTGTGTGTGTGTGTGTGTGTGTGTGTGTGTGTGTATGTGTGTGTGTGTGTGTGTCCTGACCACATGGCGGGGGGGGGGGGGGGGGGGGGGGTCTCAAGCGTACAACGAGAATAACCAGAAGATAAGTGATGCGGTGAAGAATAATACCAAAGTGTGAACTTGAGTCATGTGTGAAAAAATAACTGCTAACCTCAGTATACCATATCTGATATACTGCGTGTGTGTGTGTGTGTGTGTGTGTGTGTGTTGTGTTAAGTGGTGAGATCGGTCCTAAGTGAAAGCTTTACAAATGATAATGAATTAGCCGATTAAAGACAAGACGTGCGTGGAAATCTGTCCGTAATACCATATAAACGCTTTAAATTAGAGGCTGCTCCATTCACAGTGTAAGTCTCTGTTGGATTTGGAGATGAGACGATGAAAGCGCTTTGACTGAGCGGCGCGGAAATGCAGACGTATGAATATCTGCACTAAGGAGCGCTAATTACCCATCATTCCCGAGATCATCATTCCCGAGATACCGTTAAAGCTGTAAATCATCAAGACTCGATGTACGCGGACGCCGCTCTATATTTTCTCATTTTCATTAATAATATCCACGACATTAAAAATAGGCGGGAGGAAAAGAATGCGTGTTTGTGATGGTGTAGAGGTACGCGCGTTTTTATACGGCGCCTCGCGGTGCGAGCGAAATCCCAACCACCGAACCTGTAACGTGCTGACGTGCACCACGTTGACGTACCCGCTGTTCATTTTTGTTTGCATGGCGCTATTTACATTTATGGCATTTGGCAGACGCCCTTATCCAGAGCGACTTACAACTGAGCAATTAAGGGCCTTGCTTAAGGGCCCACTAGTGGTAGCTTGGTGGTGGTGGGGTTTGAACCTGCGATCTTCTGGTTCAGAGACCAACACCTTGACCACTAAGCCATCGCCTCGCTATTAACAATGGGGGAGTGGTGCGGCTCGGGTGCTGGGCTGCTGATCGGAAGGTCGGGGGTTTGAGACCCTCGTAACGCCCCGTATTGGGTACTTGAGCAAGGCCCTTAACCGTCTGTGCTCCAGGGGGCGCTGTATCATGGCTGACCCTGCGCTCTGGGGCCGGGCTAAAATGGACCAAAAATGCATTTGCTTGTACTTTTTTTGTAATAAATAAAATTGTTTTATTAGTTTGTTGACAAAATGTAACGCTGTTGAACATAACACAGATAAGCAAATAGAAGTGGGGACAAATATATTCATTTGGATTCTCCCTATAGGGGGCGCCACAGCGGATCATCCTTCTCCACACTACCCTCTCCTCTACCTCAGCATTCTTCCCCCCTCATGTCCCTCCTCTGCACACCTCCCAACATCTCCATCTCTCCTCCATCACCCCGTCTCCAACACATCCTACACGTCCCTCTAATAAACTCATTTCTAATCCCGTCCAGCCTCATCTACTCCCAATCACCATCTCCACCTCCTCCAAACGAGTTACGATCCAACAGTTCGTTCGTTGGGGACACGGTGGTTTAGTGGTTAGCACGTTCGCCTCACACCGCCAGGGTCCGGGTTCGATTCCCGTCTCGGCCATGTGTGTGTGGAGTTTGCCATGTTCTCCCCGTGCCTCAGGGGGTTTTTCTCCGGGTTCTCCGGTTTCCTCCCGGTCCAAAAAAAAAAACATGCACGGTAGGTTGATTGGCACCTTGGAAAATTGTCCCTAGTGTGTGAATGTGTGTGTGTCCTGTGATGGACTGGCATTCCATCCAGGGTGTATCCTGCCTTAATGCCCAAGATCGGATAAAGCGGTAGAAGATGAATGATGAGTTTGTTCGTAGTATGAATTTGTTTGAAAGTTCGCTATTGACTACGCATGTCTAGTAACGATAGCTTAAAAAAAAAAACTGCTAGTTCCTTTTAATGCTACAGTTAGGGAAAAGTAATAAACAGTAAAAAATAATACATAATACGTACATAATAATAATTAGTTCTCTACACTTTGCGTTCGTTACACTCCGTGAATAGCTAGCGGTGCATTTTTTTTTCAAACCTGTTAACAAATTTTACTTTGTGTACAGGTTCGGTCGTACCTGTGAAAGTTCGTAAAGTGTTTGTTTGTCGCGTGGGGAGCGTTGTTTGTTGTTTTGTCACATATCCCAGCTTGTTTTTGGGATAAGACCTACCATGCATGTTTTTGGACCGGGAGGAAACCGGAGAACCCGGAAAAAAAAAAAAAAAAAAACCCCTGAAAAACATGGAAAACATGCACAAACTCCACACACACAATGGCCGAGACGGAAATCGAACATGCTAACCAGTAAGCCACCGGTGCCCCTGGCAACGATTATACATATATATATATATATATATATATATATATAATAATATATATATATATATATAATAAAAAAAAATATATGTTATACAAATCTTCACCAGCCAAAGTAAAAAAGTAAAAAGCAGGCTTCATGTTTATGGGACGCTGAAACCGTACCTAATCTAATCAGGTACAGGATTTATGTACTAGACTATTATATTATGGACAATGCGCACAGTGTAATCATGCCCGGACTTGCCTAATGTTATTAAACACAATAAAGGAAAGCAAACTGAACGTCGTAAACAGGACACGCCGACGCTACGCCGACACGCGGATCCCACTACTAACAGGGTAAAATGATATCCCATGCAGGTCTTATCTTGGTGTTGTTTGAGCGCATGTCCCTGGTCAGCGTTTTTTCATTGCGCTCGGCTTTTGTATAGACGCTTTCTACATGCTGAAATCAAATTACCAATGTCAAAAATTCGTTTTGAGGTCAGGAAAATTTGCTCATTAAAATAAGTACTTAAAACACTACTTATCAAAATCGAATTGGTTAAAAGCGTAAATTCAGCATAAAACATTGCCTATATCTTTTAAAAAAATGACATCGTTTAGTATAATTAAGCATAACTAACTAAATATTTGAAGGTTTTTATTGACAACACGTGACGCAGAGCCTCGGGATGAATTTAGAGCACAATTATACGCGTTTAAGAGTTTGTTTTTACATTTAAAACACTTTACTATTCTGTAAAAATTCCGTCTATATTTGGGCAATTTGTAATACATCACAAATACAGTCTTTGTGAGTTGATAAAAGATAGCTTTAGCCGAACACACACACACACACATACAGGAACGCTAACGGGACTTTCAGTCAACAATTTTCATATTAAATTGTCGCTGTAAACATCAGACACAAACATCACCAGAAAACATGTTGCTCGTACTGTTTTACCAACCGCTGAATATGCAAGCAAATAAGAGAGACAATGTGGTGCGAGAAAAATATAACTAATATAATGTCATATATAGGGGCACGGTGGTTTAGTGGTTATCATATTCGCCTCACACCGCAGGGTCCGGGTTCGATTCCCGTCTCAGCCATGTGTGTGTGGAGTTTATCCATGTTCTCCCCGTGCCTCAGGGGGTTTTTCTCTGGGTTCTCCGGTTTCCTCCCCCGGTCCAAAAACATGCACGGTAGGTTGATTGGCACCTTGGAAAATTGTCCCTAGTGTGTGAATGTGTGTGAGTGTGTGTGTGTGTGTGCCCTGCGATGGGTTGGCATTCCATCCAAGGTGTATCCTGCCTTAATGCCCATAGACGCCTGATAATAATATCCCAATTAAGACATTCTTTATATATTTTTTTCTTTCCTCAGGACACTCTTTACGATCAATACACATTGAAGCTCGTCACCAAAAGGTGTTGGTACAGATGGCAGTTATTTAGATTGTTTTTGAGGACATACTGATTACAAGGCATTCATAAATATCTGAACAGACATGACGTCAAAAATGCATCTTTTGGACTATTTCACATACGGAGCAGAGCACGTCCTGTGGAACGTATTACTGATCCGTCGCCTGCTAAACGTGGAGTGTTGTGGAGAGATGGAGGAGGTTTTGGATCATTTTATGTTTGTATTTATCAGCGTTGTTACGGAACCAAAGAAAAAAAAAAAAAAACGCCTCACGGATCACATTACGGGATTCGAATCATTTATCGGATCAGCAAAAAAGGAGGAGGAGACGAATAATTTGCTTTCCGTTAAAAGTTACAGTACGCTGTAAACGCTCCCGGGCGTAAATGATTAATAACGCGTGAGGCAACTTCTTCTGCTCCTCCACCAGCCGCGGTTGTTGAACGACGGCACGTGATCACATGACCTTTCCGTGTTGTTATTTGTATTTTTTTTAATAACAATCTGCGATTCACGTGTGTGTAATAGGGCAATGCAATTTTTCTCACCGATATACTTGTATGAAATTTCAGCAATAAAATTAATTCATTCATTCATCTTCTAGCGCTTTATCCGATCTTCCCTCGGGTCACGGGGAGTCTGTGTCTATCTCAGGCGTCTATGGGCATTAAGGCAGGATACACCCTGGATGGAATGCCAACCCATCACACACACACACACACACACACACACACATTCATACACTAGGGACAATTTTCCAAGGTGCCAATCAACCTACCGTGCATGTTTTTGGACCGGGAGGAAACTGGAGAACCACCTAGGGGGAACACTGGGGGAAACCGGAGAACCCGGAGAAAAACCCCCTGAGGCACGGGGAGAACATGCACAAACTCCACACACACATGGTCGAGACGGGAATCGAACCCGGACCCTGGCGGTGCGAGGCGAACGTGCGAACCACTAAACCACCGTACCCCTCAACAATAAAATGCAAAAAGAAAAACAAATGACTTATTCATTTTAAGAGACTTAGTATTACTCTTAAAGTACTTAATATATAAAGTACTTTATATCCGAATACTTGATTAATCAATGCAATAATCGTTAGAATACTCGATGACTAAAATAATCGATAGCTACAGCCCTAATATCATGTGTGCTGTGATGAATGGGGTATTATGGGAGTATTACGTTTTGAATATTTTGTTAAAAATCAATGGTTGACGTGAACTACATTTGAAGTGCATTTTATGGACCTGCGATTCTGTTTGTCAGAAGCCGTCACTGTCAGTAATAGTGGTAGTATTAACTTAAACTATTACTTATACGTACTTCAAAATAGCATTTAAATATTTATTTATTAAATATATATATATATATATATAAATATAATATTTTTTTTTTTTTTATTACATTTTATTTTTTACAGTGTAATTAAATGCTTATTAAAAGTCTGTTTTGTTTACTTCTGTTGCACTGTTATAGCTGATACTCATAGCAGTGACACAAACACACACTATTTCCTATAAAGTGTATTATTCACTCAACACTTCAGTTTCTCTTTCAGGTTGCTGAATAGAGTCGAAGGGGGAGGGGTCACATTTCCATAACTATACCAAGGCAGATAAAAGTTTACTATCTAAACTGACGAAACTATTATAAGTACAATAAAACTAGGAATACTGCTTGGTGTACAGTAAATGGCCAAAAGGATCCGAAAGCTTCTCCATGCCTGTACATGTGGTCTCTGTATACTGTCAGGTGTCTTCACAGTGACCTCAGACCTTCTAACCAACATCACTGTCCGATCTCACTCGTGCTCTTGTAGCTGCATGAACATCAATCCACAGTCTTACTGCAAAATCCGATTTAAACATTTCGCAAACGACAGAGATTAATCATTCATTCATTCATCCGCTTTATCCGATCTTCCCTCGGGTCACGGGGAGTCTGTTCCTATGGGCATTTCTATGAGTCTGTACGTCTATGGGCATTAAAGTCACCCTGGATGGAATGCCAACCCATCGCAGAACACACACACACACACACACACACACACACCACACACACACATTCATCCACTAGGACAATTTTCCAAGGTGCCAAAAACCCTCTGAGGCACCCCGGAGGCACGGGCAGAACATGCACAACTCCACACACACATGGCCAAAAGACGGGAATCGAAACCCGGACCCTGGCGGTTTGTGAGGCGAACGTACTAACCGCTAAACCACCGACGTGCCCACTACAGAGATTATCATAACAGTAAAAAAGCGTAAAGAAATATAGAATGGGATGTTCAACCAGCACGTACGGGCGCAGGGGTTAGGTGTCCAGAAACTTTTGGTCAAACCGTGCCTATTTTTATTTCGGAATCAGTAAAAGTACAGGAAAGGGTTCAGTAAAGAGTACTTTACACGACTAGGAATTTGTCTTGGTCTCAGGTGCGAGTATTTACACAGATTAAAAATAAAATAAAGAAAGAAATAGAGAATACAGAAAGCGGCTTTGAGCGATTGAGTGTGAATGTATGGGTGAGAGAGAGAGAGAGAGAGAGAGAGAGAGAGAGAGAGAGAGAGACTGTCCACAAATATATGCAGATATGAAGTATGTACACAATCTAGAGTGAAATAAATACTGTATACCGCAGTGTGAATGAGAAGGGTGTAATTGAGAACGTACAGATGAAAGTGACCGAAAGCTCATGATTTCAAGACAAATGGACATTTGATAACTCGATCCTGAAAATGATATTTTATCTTGTTTTAACATGAGTTAAAAAAAATTTATTATTTTTTTTAATGAAAATAAATCTCTATATTAAACTGAGAGTTTCCATGTTTACACACACACTACACTAACCATATCACAGTACAAACAGCTAACAGACGCTTTACAGACGCTTTAATTACAGATAAGGAGTTACGAGGAGGGGGGGGGGTAGTGCAAATCTGGTACAAAGGGTCAATCTGAACAACTGAATCAGATCTGACCCTCTTTTTATTATCACTTACTTAAGTGAAAATCATATTACTGCACATGTCTCTGTATTCACCATGCCTGTGTGTTTTACCTCCGCACAGGTGTAACTCCACTCCGTTAAAGAGTTATACCCACAAGTAATGTCTATTATTATTTTCATCATTTTGCTTTTTTTTTATTTCCTTTTTGTACACGTACTCCCAAATAAATGGAGCCTGTAATACTGTCTATTTTATTTGTAAAGTTGTCGATCCAATCAAACATACGGCATTTTGGCAAAAATGAACTTCCCGGGAGAAATGTTTTCGGTTTGCTCATGTGTTACTATTACAGATTTTTGCTCATTTAAAAAATCAACACTAAATTGTTACAGCTTTGCCCGTTTATTTATTTACTTACATACATACTTATTGACTCCATCTGACCTTAAATGAATAAACTCATTTGGTTTGTTTGCTGTGCTGTGAAACCTTTCTCTGATGTATGTAACAGATAAAGAGATATAACTTAATTATCATTGTGTAGTACACAATGATACACCGCTTCCACCACACTGCAAATAATTCATATGTAAATATACGTATACACTATTTTTGTGGATCTAAATAAATGGATGGATGGATGGATGGATGATAGATAGACAGACAGAAAGACAGACATATATACAGAAAAACAGGCAGACAGATAGATAGATAGGTAGATAGATAGATAGATAGATAGATAGATAGATAGATAGATAGATAGATAGATAGACAGACAGACAGACAGACAGACAGGCAGTCAGATAGACAGACACAGACAAGACAGACAGGCAGATAGATGATGGCTGGATGGATGGATGGATGATAGACAGACAGACAGAAAGACAGATAGATAGATAGACAGACAGACAAGACAGACAGACAGATGATGGCTGGATGGATGGATGGATGATGATAGACAGACAGACAGAAAGACAGATAGCTAGACACACAGACAGACAGACAAGACAGACAGATAGATGATGGCTGGATGGATGGATGGATGATGGATGGATGATAGACAGACAGACAGAAAGACAGACAGATATATAGAAAGACAGGCAGACAGATAGATAGATAGATAGGTAGATAGATAGATAGATAGATAGATAGACAGACAGACAGACAGACAGACAAGACAGACAGATAAATGATGGCTGGATGGATGGATGGATGGATGGATGATAGACAGACAGACAGAAAGACAGACAATAGAAGATAGACAGACAGAGATAGATAGAAAAACAGGCATAGACAGATAGATAGATAGATAGATAGATAGATAGATAGATAGATAGATAGATAGATAGATAGACAGACAGACAGACAGGCAGTCAGACAGACAGACAGACAGATAGATAGATGATGGCTGGATGGATGGATGGATGATAGATAGACAGACAGACAGACAGATAGATTGAATTAGAATTACACCTACTAGCTGCGCATTCACAACAGGTACGATCTCCTCACTATATTAGTGTATATTACCGTATGGAACCTTACGCAAGCGCATCGCATTCCCAAATCCGTATTACGCAATAAAGCGCATTTTTACTGAACGCAATAAAGCGCTTCCGTATAACCTAAACACCGTATCACCAGTTTATATGGAAAAGCAACCGGAACACAATTCTTAAAGGAGCCACGTCCCATATTTTACACTTCAAACAAATAATTAAAAAAACACATGAATATAATCCACTATCTGTATTATCCTTAAACACCTGATTCCATCTCAACCATGTCACTTTAACTCAGATTAATACATACATCAAGCCCACTTTTTGCCCTTTCCACCTTAATACGAATATTTTTTAGTACAGTTTTCTCCCTCTCTCGCTTTTATTCCTCCTGAAACAGAGGCTCTGCTGGAAGCCAGTGCCGGCTAGCTATTGATCAGCAGCCTGAGCAGATTACCCTAATAGCCGGATTAGCGGCCACATGTTGGACACACGTGGCTCAGCGCTGCTGCCCGCCTGCATCTGAGTGAGAAGAACAGTCACCACACATTGCTCGATTACAGTGTGAAAGCAAACAGGTGAAACGTATAGCCGCACGCTGAATCTGGATCAGCTGCTTCAGGAATGTGGTGCTTTAGGGAAAAAAAGCTTTAGATTAAAGTTTGGCAAGTAAAAGCTGTGCAACCTGTCGGAATCAACCAAAAAGTGGAAGTGTGACAGTATAATAAGATCAGTCCGGGGGAGGGGCTGGAGAGGAGGGGGGGGGTCTGATATAGTGTCGTCGCAGCTTCAACAAAATAGTTGATTGTTGCAGGTTATAATAGGATTATTAACAGTGTTATTAAGCTCTTTTACGTTACCTTGAAATATACGTCCGAGATATCGCTTCTATCTCAGCACATGAATCATTCTCAAACATCTACAAATAAAAAATATATAAAACTATAATAATAATCATCATCATCATCATCATAATAATAATAATAACCCAGATATGAAATTAGCTTTTCGAAATTGTGCTACTTTTTTGTTCACCTGCATGTTGTCATTGGAAAGACATCGAGTGTATTTACTCAGTGAATAACAGGTGAGGCAATATTACCGGTGCCGTTGTATCATGGGACTGGAGGAACTTTTTTTTATTCATATGACACTGAAACCAACATCCCGTTCGTGAGGTCACTACAGTCCTACTCTCTCTCTCTCTCTCTCTCTCTCTATTTCCTTACTTCCTACATGTAATCGTGCTAGGACTCTGAAAAGCCTTATTTCAGAAATGGCACTAAAGCCATGAATTGCCCAACAAGCCACAAATTCCTTAAGGAACAATAGAATTAAAATATTAAGGTGAAAGTGGTTTTGCCTGCATCCAGATGGGGAGAGACTGAAAGCCTATTCAGGCAGTGTGAAAGGGGGGAAAAAAGGAAAAGGAATTCCAATAATCTTACTGCTGATCTTCACAATGGCAGCCTTGTGCCTTTTGTTTTGGTCAGTCGGCACAACTGCATCCATTCTCAATGACACGTTCGCAAAAACGTCCCGTGGCAAATTTACAAGCGAGAAGGTTCAAATGTGAGTCCTACGCTAAACACACGACATGCTTAACCATGATCTGTAGAACGGAAACACATGCGGTGGGGGGGGGGGGGGGGAGAGACAAGCGACGGGAGAAAGGGTGCCGTTACCGGGTCATGAAACCCCGATGCGTTCCTTCACCTCCGGTTTGAAATATAATGTTAGAATTGTTCATGATGGGAGCCAATGATGTCTAGGCGTAATGTGCAGCCAATGAGCGCTCAGATAAATCGCTGTCTACGTCACGTGCCTTGAAGGAAACTTTTTCAACATGAAGAGCAAAATGGCCTCAAAAAGCACTGTTACTGTTTTAAGCAACGTGCAACAAACGTTTTGGGGTTTCGTGACCCTTTACAAAGTGCACACACAGACATTTCACAATAAATTTATTTATTTAATCAACTGTACAAGCAGGTGTAAAAAGCACTAACATTTATATATATATATAAATATATATAAATTATATATATGATTGTAAAGTGGTTGGTTTGGGAATATGATGTAACATAACTGGGAAAATATTAATCCACTTTTTGCATTATAATTATAAGAATAGTTTGCTTTACATATCATAGATCAATTATATAGCATTTGAAATTTTGTTATTTAGGTCGTCTGACATGCAAAATTAAGAGCTCTACCAAAAAACAGACAGAGTGACATTAAAAAGAGTCCACTCCTGAACACCGTCATTCATATTTAACCATAAATACCCGATTTTACAAAATATTTAAACAATAGATTTTACAATATATTTATAAAATATATTTTATAAAATTATTATTATTATTGTATTTTTAATTGTACACAAATCTCGCTGCTCATCATGCTTATGCATCTTGTGTACTGCCAAAAATGCCACACCTCGGCCTCGTCCTTAACTTCGGTCCTGAAGCTCGCCAAAACTTCCTGAAGCTTCATAATTAATCACAAACTGTACAAACTGCCCCCCTAAATACCCCTCACCCAGCCCCCCCCCAACCGCACGTCTAATCACTTCCCTAATCATCACCGGCCTGCTACTGCTTCTGAGTCCGATTAAAAGCCACGCTTCCCGAGGTCTGAGACAGGTCATGGGCTTCGCTAGGTGAAGATGAAATCCGTCATGCAGACAGAAAGGCTCCGTGTCAACACACGTGTTTGTTTGATTAGCCTGGCGGGCGAAGACGGCGCAGTTAGCTGCTAATAAACACAGCCTGCTGGAGTCGCTTAAAATCTGAGCAGCTGCTGCACATAAAAGGGAAGTGAAGTTTCACTCGAGAACTCCTCCATGCAAATAACCCAACTGCTGCGGCTGGGTGTCACGTAGCGAACGACACGCCGTACAGCTAACTATTATTCTTACAAATAATCACAACATACAAAGGCATACAAGCATTACAGAAAGGTTATTTATTTATATATATATATATATATATATATATATATATATATATATATATATATATATACCTATACAACATATAGAAACCATTAAATCGTCTCAGTATCCAATGCAAAAAGCTCAGAATAAACTTCAAGTCAGACAATAAAGCGCCTGTGTGTTCCTATGAAAAGTCACGCTTGTTAGAAACAGGGGCCCTCAGATGGATGAGCCATTGTGCTGACACCACGCTGATTATTCCCCCGAGCCCTGATCCATGCAAGTCCACATCATCACCATGCACATCCAGGTCCTTTCGCTCACCAGTACTGCACACATACGACCATCATCTAACACACGGCGTGGACCATCCAGAGCACAGAACCCACACACTGCGTTCGGCTCACAATTATTATATTAGTATAGTATTTATTTAATTATAATAATAACACGTTATTTTCGCATCCCACTGCATGAACATGAAAAGAAAAATAAAGGAAGTCCACGATTCAGGGTAAACAGTGTATATCAGGAAATGTGTGTGCCAGGACATATGCAGATATGCTTTTACCTTTCTAACTGCATCCATACATCTTTTGCTTGTCTTCAGCAGCTTTTAGAGTCGAGTCCCCCACCCCACCCCCCTTCCCCCTCCCTTTCCCCCTCCCCCTCCTCCCTGCCGTTACAACTCAAAACTCGCCTCAACCATATTGTTGTTCAGTCTTTGTCCATTTTTTCTGGACATCTGTTGTAACACTGGAATAAACTGCCACATGCCGTATACTGCTTCTGCTTATTATTTTTTTTTATAGATATTATTTTGTTGTTCTGTAAATAAATTCAAAATGGTACGTGTATTTTGAAAGCTTTCATTCAGATTTCATTCAGATCCTTCGCAAAACGTTCGTCTTCAACTGTATAAACACTTTCCTAATGGCTTCACAGGAAGGACTGAAAAAAAAAAAAAAAAACCCCACACAAAACAAAACCTAAACTGGTGTCATGTTCTTTCCTTACAGTTTGAAATTTCATTCCGCTTTCTTTTTGTTCGCAAAATAAGAGCCGGAAAAACACCTGGATCACTGATGTTGGATTTAAATCTTCAGATGAACACAAAAGAAAAGGGAAACAGAAAAAGATTGCTCTTTGTCTGGAAAACGAATCCCTGTGTAGTTTCATAATGTCAACCGTAAACTTGAAGCGTGTAAGCGTGTGTGTGTGTGTGTGTGTGTGTGTGTGTGGTGTGGGTGGGTGGGTGGGTGGGGTGTCCTGGCCTATATGGCAGATAAAGGATCTCAGTTGTGTTGAGTTTCTTATAACCTACATGCATTCTTTCAGGGGAGGGATGGATGGGAGGGAGGGAGGGAGGGAGAGGAGGGAGGGAGGGAGGAGGAGCTGGAGAGCGAGAGAACATCCTCCCGTGTCTGTTTTTTTTTTCCTCTTCTCTGAGTTTTCCAATGCAAATTCGAATAACCGAAGTGTCTGTCCAGCTCGCACTCAGACGCTTCTCTAATTCCTCACTACAGTCTCAGTTTCTCAAGCTGATCTTTGCCTTGCGCGCTTTAATAAGAGAAAATGTGAACTGACAAGCTTTAAGAGAGCCGACGGAGGGAGGGAGGGAGGGAGGGAGGGTGGGTGGTGGTGGTGGTGGGGGGGCTGAACAAACAACAACAACAAAAAAAAAAAAGTGAAAAGCAAAAAAAGCCCCCACCCTGAAATTACACCATGGCGACATAACAGCAGTTTTATCAGCTTTAGACATCAAAAGGGGTATATTTAAAGAAAGAAAGAAAGCAAGAAAGAAAGAAAAGAAAGAAAGAAAGTGAAAGAAAAAGCAACAAAGTCTAATTGTTTACATTCACAATCATATCAGAATGCAGAAAATGGAAAAGTGAGGTGACAGTGTATAACTGTGTGCTTTATCTCCCTATAAATAATAAATAGACGCGCCTTTAGAAGAGCCTACACCGGTCCCATCCCCCCAGTCCAGGAACAAAAAAAAAGAAAAAAGAAAATGCTCTACATGCTTTACTACAACTTTAAAGTAGGCCTAAGAAAGATGCCATAGCATCTTTCTTACATGGGGGGGGCATCCTCTGTCCTGTACTTACAACTCATTCATAAAGTGCATTCGCAATGTATGAGATGGTGTTCCTCACTATGAGATCAGTGTAAAGATCTCCAGCTCCAGCACTTGTGCTATGATTAATAAGTGAATGGGTGACGGTGATGATGATGATGATGATGATGATGATGATGATGATGATGATGATGATGATGATGATGATGAGGTACAGTATGGAGACACTGCTCTCTCTCAGGCTGAGGTTAGTTGGATGGAAAGTGTGTAGTGGAAAGATCTCAGATCGTTTCAAGCCGCACGGATAAGCCGCACGGAGATAGAGGAGAGAGAGAGAGAGAGAGAGAGAGAGAGAGAGAGAGAGAGAGAGAGGAGAGAGAGAGAGAGAGGAGAGAGAGAGAGAGAGAGAGAAAGGGGGAAAAACTTCCTATAAATAGCGCATCAGGAAACGGACTCGGTTCAAGCCCTGAATCGACAATAAAGCTTTTCTACTTGATCCTTACATGTTCAACAATGTCTTTACGCATTAATGCTCTCAGATCAGCCTGCTGTAAGTACACACACACACACACACACACACACACACACACACACACACACACACACACACGGATCTCGGTATATTACGCAGTGCCAGGTTTCCTTATACCTCCAAAAAAAGGCGATTATGTAGGATTTAGGACACTCAATAAGCCGTAACACTGAGCGATCTCAAGATGTTGGGAGTAGATTGTTAACTTACCTCTGATCCAGAAAAAAAAGGAGAAGAAGAAGAAGGAGAATAAGGAGAAAAATGACGTAATGAAGTGCAGAAGAACAAGACGCAAGGTGACACTCCGGCGCTCCGGCTTGGAAATGACCAGGCGCCGGAGAAGATCTTTACACGGACTCTCCTTTATCCTCGCAGTGCACTCCTGAGATCGCGAGAACTTCAGACCTTCTACTCGGATAGAGAGAGAGAGAGAGAGAGAGAGAGAGAGAGAGAGAGAGAGAGAGAGGAGAAGAGATGGAGAGGAGTTCTCGCGACGATTTCGCGTTTCGGAGAACAGACAGCGAGAAGCGTGGTGTGTGTGTGTGTGTGTGTGTGTGTGTGTGTGTGTGTGTTGTGTGTGTGTGTGTGTGTGTTGTGTGTGTGTGTGTGTGTGTCGCGTGTGTGTGTGTGTGTGTGTGTGTGTGTTAGTGAGACACCTGGAGCGATGTCGGTTCCTCCCCGTTCCTATCTACTGCTGCTGGGATGCAGGAAAGTGTGGAGGTGGAGGAGAGCTGCAAATCTGCGTCAGGCGCACACACACACACACACACACACACACACTGTACGGATTGGCCGGTGTTTATTATGCCTAAGAATGAAACTTCTGAACGGGAAGTTTATTTTTTTCAAGTAGTCTGTTTAGTTTCTTTCCCTCGACACACACACACACACACACACACACACACACACACACTTCGGTGAAATCTATTAGACCTGGCTGGATGCCACAGTGCCATGTTTTTGTCTGGCCACAGCTGAGTGGGGAGAAGCAGCTCGGTAGTAGAAACGGAATGCCATCCGTGTTTAAACCGTTACAGAACAAGAGCTAGAGATATTCCCAGGAAAGACGTTATTACGCGTTATTACACAGTGGTTCTGCTTCCCCAAGAACGCGTTGTAGAGAAGCTCTGTCACTTCAATAACTCCAATAACGCTTAAATTAATCATTGTGTTTAAGGATGGAGATCTGAACAACTTGCACAGACAGATAGGATAGATAGATAGATAGATAGATCGATAGATAGATAGATAGATAGATAGATAGATAGATAGAGATAGATAGATAGATAGATAGATAGATAGATAGATAGATAGATAGATAGATAGATAGATAGATAGATAGAGAACATATTAAATGATTACAAATACATGGAGAGAGAAAGCAATCAAAACACCAAATCCACCCATAGTGACATTTCTGTTATTTTAATTTAATATTATAATTGTATCCTGTTTTTTTTTTTTTTTTTTTTTTATTTTTTTTAGTCGAGAGCAAAACAAACTCAGTTCGAACATCTGGTGTCCTGAAAGTGTTTGCAGACTTTTGTACTCAAACACATGTAAGCCTAAACAGTCTGATCTAAACAGTTTACTATGCATTTATAATAAAATAATAAATACGTTTAGTCTGCCTGCTGTACACGACACTTAGTACTAATGTATTAGAAAGAGTGCATTAATATCAGACCTGCAGACCGGGGACTTCGGTCAGAGCCGTGCTGCTGTAAAAAAAAAAAAGAAAAATAAAACGAATACATTGCTTCTAACAAGCAGAATGCAGAATTCAACTGCACTGTGCCATGAAAAATAATATAAAAAAAATATTTTTATAAGAATAATATTTTTTTTTTGTTCCCGAGGAAAAATATAATAGAAAAAACATAATACCTCAATATAATTCAAATAGGGAAAAGAAATCTGATAGTGGTGACTGTAATGATAGTGGAAGCGTCATGTGTGTGTGTGTGTGTGTGTGTGTGTGTGTGTGTGTGACTGATGCCTTGGGACCCATGATGCATTCGTGCTTCATTCTCCAAATACATCTATAACATGGTGACCCTGATCTGGACGGAGCATTACCGCAGATTATCTGCTGTCGCATGTTGTATAAATGGACCATCTCGTGCACATTGAGCATTGCAGTGTGCTGCAGTACATCGGGATCCTCAGGTCGGGCCGTAAAAATTACAGGGGCAATTTGATCCGTGTCTGAAACGCAGTTATGGAGTATTATCCGAGGAGGTGACAGCTGGGGCTGTGGTGGCCGTAGCCGCGCTCCTCGCCCTGACATTAAACAATGCTCCAGTACGGGCCATGTGTTTGAAACGACATGCAACCTGACGCTGCGCTCTCCACTTACCTCGCTCTGACACTTAACTCCACGCCATCGTTACTTCGCCCCCTTCATTACGCACCAAACACAATATACCAACTCAGCCTCGGTCGTTAATCAATCCATCTGGACGATTATCCATCTGCCTATCAAAAGGGCCTTTTGTTTGTCATCGGGGGCGATTTCTCATTTGCTCATAACTCTATATAAACTGCATTGGTACAGAAGTCAGGTGAGCCGTTCCAAACACTCACCCAGATGGCCTTTTAAAGTCTCATATGAACGTAGGAGCGTGAACATGCGAACGTTAATGTTGTTTTTTTTTTTTTTCTTCTTCTTCTTCTGCATGGGGGGAGGGGTGGATCTGAACTCTTTCACCCCTCCCTTCCTCATGAGCAAACACAAAAGCACAGACGAATGTGTGCCTCTGGTCTGGGCACAGGAGGACCATGATGAGCATGAATGATTGCTGTATACAGCTGCAGCGAATACCAGCATGCAGGACCAATGTGATTTCTCTATTCACACGGGTTACAAAAGTTATACCCTGTTTAACATATATATATTTATACATATTTATATATATATATATATATATATATATATATATATATATGCTTATTTCTTATCGATCTCAACTTTATTAAAATATAATTTGTAAAAAAAAAAAAAAAACATAAGTATAACATTAACAATTTACACACAGTGTTGCATTTCTTTGGCATCATTTTTTACGTCCCGCTTCCCTCTCCAACCCCAAAATGGAGTGAATAAGCGAGATCCCATAGAGACAGACAAACATGTGGAAACAGAAGAAAGGATTAAACATATTGAAGACGAGGGAGAGAAACTCACACGGTGTGGTAATTTGAGTTTTCTCTTTAACAGTAATGATAAAATGTGTGTGTGTGTGTGTGTGAGAGTGAGAGAGAGTATAGGACTTAATTGTCTTAAACACTGTAATACTGTAATACATCTAATAAAAAAGTGAACTATAGATTGTATATATATATATATATATATATATATATATATATATATATATATATAATATATATATATATATATATATAATATATACACACACACACACACACATAAATATATATATATATATATATATATATATATATATATCTATATATATATATATATATATATATATATCATATATATCAGACAGCAACGTTGCAACTTGTGGTTGTGATCTTCTATCACAATGTACTGTTTCATCCTCTTGGGAGTGATGCGGGAGTGTTGGGGGTGTTGGGGGTGTTGGATGTGTTCTGGTGCTGGGGGGGCACTTGGGGGTGTTGGGGGGTCATGCTGATCAGGCTGTTCTGGTGAAAGAGTGGGGGCTGAGAATTTCGTATGCTGATCAGGAAAGAGTGGGGGCTGAGAATACTCCGCCTCCAGGTCAGAGTTCAGGGGCTCTGGCTATGTGTGACATGTTTTCTTGTTCCACTCACTCTTATAAAGAATAACATTTTCAAGTGTAAAGTTTACTTCCTAGATGATAACCTTGTTATTAAGGATCCCTGAATTCCTGTTGAAGGCCATATCACATGTTTCTTCACAGCCTGAATATGTCCTTTATTTTTCTTTTTGCTCGATGCGTCTGTAAGCACTACAGTAACTTTTACAAGTCTTAAAAGTGTGTAGACAAAAGCCAGATTAACGGCCGTAAAAAAAAAATAAAAAAAAAAACAAGCATTAACACGGGTGGTTTTTTTTCCTTTGTTTTGTTTTTTGTTTTGAGCTCATCCCTGGTTCACCAGCCTCGTTTGATTGGTCGACCTACTCCAGCCTGTTGCAGTGACAGCAGAAAGTTCGGAGTATCTGGTCCTATTGCTTGGGGGAAGGGTCGAGGTCGCACTTAAGCGCTAGAGCTAATCTAATCGGACACACAAAGCCAGAGACCTTGCGCCTGAACCCAATGATTAGGTTTCAACAGCACTGATTGTATTAAAATGTTTTTCTAAATTCGCATCTTAATAAAGTGGAACTTTTATTCTTATTCTGATTATCATTTTTTTTAAATAGATATCATATAATATATTCTAATGAATGAAAAAATGTACTAAAACAATAGCATATGATAATAGCACATCAGAAAAGCATATGGTCTTTGTGTTCTATTGTGTTTATAGTAATCAGCAAAAGTGTATTATTGAAAAAATATCATATGCGGAAAAAAAACGCTATACCCAGGAATATACAGGAAACTATTTCTAAGAGTGCTCCGTGCTACTTTACGAACACGGCATTCCATATTTTGTCCTCATTTCCTGTTATAAAACCACCAGTGTTCTGGTAAAGATGTTCTACAAGATTTTGTGCTCCTTCAGGATGTGAGTAAATTCAGGTAGTGGTGAAGGTGAGGAGGCCTGGGGTGCAGTCAGTCAACGTTCACATTCATTCTCGTTCAGTAGGTTCAAAACTCTACAGCAGGAGATGTTTCACTGCAAACCATGTAAGAGCTGCTTCTGTGCACAGGAGTAATGTCACGCTGGAACAGGTTTGGCCTCTGCTTGTTTTATATATATATATATATATATATATATATATATATATATATATATATATATATATATATATATCATCCGTATATATAATATATACTATATTCCCGTCTCGAGCTATGTGTGTGTGGAGTTTTTGTGCATGTTCTCCCCCCGTGCCTCAGGGGGTTTTTCTCCGGGTTCTCCGGTTTCCTCCCCCGGTCCAAAAACATGCACGGTAGGTTGATTGGCACCTTGGAAAATTGTCCCTAGTGTATGAATGTGTGTGTGTGTGTGTGTGTGTGTGTCCTGCGATGGGTTTGGCATTCCATCCAGGGTGTATCCTGCCTTAATGCCCATAGACGCCTGAGATAGGCACAGACTCCCCGTGACCCGAGGGAAGATCGGATAAAGCGGTTAGAAGATGAATGAATGAATGAATGAATGATATATATATATATATATATATATATATATATATATATATATATATATATATATATATATATATATATGCGGATTTCTTACCACTATTTTCTCCTAAAATTCTTACATTCTGTAAATCTGCTTTGAGACAATGTCCATTGCGATAAGCGCTGTAGAAATAAATAAATAAATAAATAAATAAATAATAAATAAATAAATACATAAATACATAAATAATAATAAATAAATTAAATAGATAAATAGAATAAAAAGGCCTTTGAAAGCCTCGAACTTTTTCGAATGATTCGGCCATCGAATGATTTTTCGAACAAAATCACGCGCCGGAGTTCAAATCAACATTCTGCCCTTTAAATCATTTCCAGTGAGGAATTCAAGAAGATGTTTTTACCGATTTAAAAATCGATGCGGTATTCACAGCGGTGTAAGGTATGGTGAAGCTGCTAGCAGCAGGAAAGTTTGTGGAAGATTGTGGAAAATGTATTTATAAGTAGGGCGCAGTTTTACAACAAATCTTTAACTGCGACAAAACCAGACTGTTTTAGAGAAGAAGATGCCAAACAGAGCGAACATATCGAAGGTAGAGAAACCCTTATCAGAGATGGTTGCTCCTCCTCCACATAGCAGAGAATCCTCCTCTTCCTCCACCGTGCCTCGCCATATATATATTATATATATATATATATATATATATATATATATATATATATATATATATATATATATATATATATATATATATATATACCTAATTATACAGTACATCGTGTGCAAAAGTTTTAGGCAGGTGTGAATAAATGGTGTAAACAACGAATGCAAAAGAACAAAAGAAAAATAGAAATGAAATCAATATTTGTTGTGAGTAGCGTTTAGAAGAAGTAGAAGTAGTGGAAGTGATGCCCCCCCCCCCCCCCCACCCCCCCCCCACATACACACACACAGAGCCCTGATCTCTACATCATGGAGTGTGTGTGTGGGATTTACATGAAGAGACAGAAGGATGTGAGAACGTCTACCATCCACAGAAGATCTGTGTTTACTTCTCCAAGATGGAACAAACAACCAGCCGAGTTCCTTCATAAACACTGTGTGTAAGTGTACCTAGAAGTGTACCTAGAAGGGTTTAATTTACACTTCCTATATATATATACAGATTTTAATGAAGAAAAGTTATGTTTAGTATAACAAGATCGATTTGTTTATTAATAAAAGGAGCATGACATCATGGACGGTTAATAAACACTGTTATTTATTAACTAATTCAGTGTAAAAAGCAAAGACAAAAATCTGCCATAGAAGTCTGAAAGAATGAAAGAATCTGCATTTCTTGCTTTAAGCCTAATTATGTAGGAAAGTTTCTCAGTTAATTCAAATTGTTGGGAACGAGCTGACATTCCTAAAACTCCAGACACGACGTGTGAGTAATAAACACTCTCTTTAAACAATACATATTTCTAAGACTCGAGTGAACACACTGCAGGTTTGTGTTCCAGCGCTTTGTACATGTCTGCCTGAGCTAAAGATCCACTCTGAACCCATGCAGCATATATATATATATATATATATATATATATATATTATATATATATATAGTCATATATATATATATATAAGTAATTAAAATATATATGTCTGTGTGTGTGTGAAATTAAACAACATCCCGTCTCGGCCATGTGTGTGTGGAGTTTGTGCATGTTCTCCCCGTGCCTCAGGGGGTTTTTCTCCGGGTTCTCCGGGTTCCCCCTGGTCCAAAAAAAACATGCACGGTAGGTTGATTGGCACCTTGGAAAATTGTCCCTAGTGTATGAATGTGTGTGTGTGTGTGTGTGTGTGTGTGTGTGTGTGTGTGCCCTGAGATGAGTTGGCATTCCATCCAGGGTGTATCCTGCCTTAATGCCCATAGACGCCTGAGATAGACACAGACTCCCCGTGACCCGAGGGAAGATCGGATAAAGCGGTAGGTAGAAGATATGAAATGAATGAATGAATATATATATATATATAGATATATATATATATATATATATATATATGAGGATATTAGTGTCGTATAATTCCAGGTATATCTGATACTGTTCTTGAATCATATTCTTATTACCTGTACACAAATAACGCGACTAATACCAAACTATATGTCATATCATGTTTGTTTGCTTTTTAGCTACACATCCCATTAAAAATGTATCGCCAGACAATTTGCTAATAATTTAACTATTTCTTTTCCCGCTGCAATAACTGAACAGTTTTACTGTACGCACTACACTAGGCGAAGCATTATCAACGAAACGCTTTATGCAATAATGATTATAATGTGGCAATTAGTATTTTTAGAGCCAAGATAGATTTTGAAATGGATTAGAAAATATATTGTTCGAGAAACGGAAGTGATATCACCTAGCAGTGGATGATTCTGACCCGTCTGTGTGTGTGTGTGTGTGTGTGTGTGTGCACATGTGTGAGTGTCACAACATGTGTGTCAGTGACCTCCTGTAAGCGCATGGGTTGTCACGATAACACCAGTGCACAATCCCACTATTAGCACACACACACACACACACACACACACACACACACACACTCCTATGTTGTCAATTAAGGCAGAAATTGTATTTGTAGAGCGCCACCTACACATGTCTGCCCACCAGCACCAGTGCCATCTATCACATCACATGTTCTTTTTATCCGCAGTGTCTCTTTGTAGCGCTAATCCGTTTCGGGACAGGAGATAAGGTTTAATAAAGCATCGAAAGAAGAATTCGCTCAGTCATATTCCCTCATCCAACACCATTAAAGAGCTCTGTTTAATACATTTATTTTATCAGGGCTTTTGAAAGAAAGGAGTCTGTCGTGTTTAAATGTCAGCGGAGGCCATGCTGGATTTGTGCTCCAGGAGGAAGCTTCAGGAGGAAGACTTGTTTCTGCTCGGACACGGCGTGGAGACTGCTTTTCAGCTCGGACAGTAGATCTGCACATGACGGGAATCGATCATTATATGAGATAAGGACTTTATACACACACAAAAAGTATACACAAACACCCCAGAGCTCCTCACCTGCCCTACACACACTCACTCACACACTCACACACACCTGTAGCCGAATGACACAAAAAAAAAAAACACTATAGGGAACATTTTCCCAAAAGGGTTGTGTTTATTCTATATGCGGAATGAGATGTTCAACAAAACATATCACAAACCTTTGTGTATTTACAGCTGTGTATATTTATTTCTGCATTTAAACATGCTGATTGTATTGACAAACATATTTTTTAATAGAATTTTTCTGGGAGTTTAAGACTCGCTCCACAGAGACTTTATATTGCGTTTATTTTATGTTTATAGTAAAAAATATCAGGGCGCACTGTGGTTTAGTGGTTAACACGTTCGCCTCACACCCCAAGGGTCCGGGTTCGATTCCCGTCTCGGCCATATGTGTGTGTGGAGTTTGTGCATGTTCTCCCCGTGCCTCAGGAGGGTTTTTCTCCGGGTTCTCCGGTTTCCTCCCCCGGTCCAAAAACATGCATGAATGAATGAATGAATAAAAATAGTATACAAATGTGAGTATATTAACGATGGTTTTGATATGGGTAGGTTTTTTCAGCACTTTGTAATGCAAACGAAGTTTTAATACTGTAGCATTTTATTACCTAGAGGGAGTTGGAGCTGAGTGCTAAAAACACAGGACTTGTCGATCTAAAGCTTTTCAGCACCAAGGAGCAACTTTTGGCCCTCGAGCAAGGCCCTTAATCCTGATCCGCACAGTACATATAAAATAAAGGATAACTGAATTCTGCCAAAGGCAAAGGGGCACGGTGGCTTAGTGGTTAGCACGTTCGCCTCACACCACCAGGGTCTGGGTTCGATTCCCATCTCGGTCATGTGTGTGTGGAGTTTGTGCATGTTCTCCCCGTGCCTCAGGGGGTTTTTCTCCGGGTTTTCCGGTTTCCTCCCCCGGTCCAAAAACATGCACGGTAGGTTGATTGGCACCTTGGAAAATTGTCCCTAGTGTATGACTGTGAGTGTGTGCGTGTGTGTGTGTGTGTGTGTCCTGTGATGGGTTGGCATTCCATCCAGGGTGTATCCTGCCTTAATGCCCATAGACGCCTGAGATAGACACAGACTCCCCGTGACCCGAGGGAAGATCGGATAAAGCGGTATAGGTAGTTTTTAGAGATGAATGAATGAATTCTGCCAAAGGCTTTCAATGGGAATAATAATTGGAAATCAATCTGTAGATATTTGCAACATTAAACCTTGTTTGTAAGAAGAATAAAGCACTTTAGAATGTGGTGTTATCGTAAATAAAATATAATTATACATATAAAAGTTTCATAACTACTCCATTACTGCATTATAGTGCTAATAATTACTGTGTGTGTGTGTGTGTGTGTGTGTGTGTGTGTGTGTGTGTGTGTGTGTGTGTGTGTGTGTGTGTGTGTGTGTGTGTGAAGAGGAGGGAAAGAGCATGATGGAGAGAGGGAGGGCTATAGGCAGATGGTCCGGCTGCTGCAGAGTCTTCACTAGTGGAAATCCCTGAGAACTTAAACCCATCCTCCACTGGGGAGAGATGGAGAGATGAAGAACAACAACAACAACAACAAACAACAAGAACAACAACACCCCCTCCATATTGTTGCTAGTGCTACTTGTAAGCAGCAGCTCATAGCACTGTTACACACAAGTGCCCTGCTCATGCATCTGTCTCACACACACACACACACACACACACACACACACACACAACACACACACGCACACACACACACACACAAACACACACACACACACACACACACACACACACACACACACACTACACACACACCAGGAGCTGCACATACATAACTCTAATGACCTGCAGGTAAAAGGAGGGGGCGCATTTAATATACATATGTTATCAGCCAACATTGTTCAGACTCTTAAGTGAATACAGTGAGGAAAACAAGTGGAATTTGCTGCTCTGGCTCATGGGCTCAGTGGTGCCCTCTGGCGGCAGTATTGAGGCTTTACTTTTGCTTTTTTTTTATTTTTATTTTTTTTCTTTTGTTCTGCAGTCTGTTCCCCAGATGTAAGTAGGCTTTGTGTGTGTGTGTGTGTGTGTGTGTGTGTGTGTGTGTGTAGAAGTTGGAGCCAGATTTGACACTGTGGGTTCCGTTTTTTTTTTTTACATCTAGGCCTGGTGGTTTAGTGGTTAGCACGTTTGCCTCACACCGCCAGGGTCCGGGTTCGATTCTCGTCTCGGCCATGTGTGTGTGGAGTTTGTGCATGTTCTCCCCGTGCCTCAGGGGGTTTTTCTCTGGGTTCTCCGGTTTCTCTCCTTGGAAAATGTCCCTGTGGTGTGTGTGTGTGTGTGTGTGTGTGTGTGTGCCCTGCGATGGGTTGGCATTCCATCCAGGGTGTATCCTGCCTTAATGCCCATAGACGCCTGAGATAGACACAGACTCCCCGTGACCCGAGGGAAGATCGAATAAAGCGCTAGAAGATGAATGAATGAATGAATGAATGAATAAATGAATAGATTTACATCTAACTTTTAGATGTTTTTCTTCAAAAAAGTAAATGATAATAAAACACCAGGCAAAAGAAAACATAAGAATTAAATTCTAATGCTCTGGGATGAAGAGGATGATAAAGAAAACTAGACAATAACATGTTTGGAAGCAAAATATGTTATATGAATGTTTGGAGAAACCAACAGTGCGGATGCTTAGAGTGTGTAAAACTGCTGAGTCGGTAAAAAGAGAGGAAAATAATGTGGCACATCAATATATATTAATATATATTAAAAGAGAAATAAGATTCCTGTCAATGGAATGCATGTAATTATTTACCTCCATTTTGTTTAGTGCACTCATGCAAATACTGTATTTCATTAATGTGCATCAAATAACTGGTAGTTTACATGAAATAAGGGGTGAATTTCGTCCAGGATGCAAAATCTGGAGTTTTACGTCCACCACAAAATAATCAACAATCACCGGATTAATAAAGATAGTAAGCTCCGAAGTTTCTCCTGCTCCAGACGCACCAATCAGATTTAAGTAATTACTCCAGATGATTAATAACATGGAAAAAATGCAATGTCAAAACTACAAAACTACAACAATCTAATGTGGGAAAATGTAATATTTGTAGTTTTTAGTAAATTTAAAATTCTGTTTTTATATTATATAGATTTTAAATTCTTATAATTTATTCTGTTTTGTAAGCTTAAGATTTCTAGTTTTAAGAAGCCACTAGTTATATTTTATATGAACATGTAAATTCATCATTCTAATCAAGACATCACGCTTTTTTGTCTTCGGCACGCTTTTAGATTTAAGAGAGTGTCATCATTAATAATGGACATGGATTTATTTTATATCAGACTGGCGTGAAGATATTCTGATAACAAAATCATTTCGTCATTTATAATATAAATATAAATATATTATAAAATATAAAATTTTAACCTGCTCTAAATTTATTCAAACACATAATATGTAATTTAGTAAGATTTTCAGGCTACCATGAATCAATCTATCTATCTATCTATCTATTATCTATCTAGCTATCTATCTATCTATCTAGCGATATCGATCTAGATCGGATCTATCTCTATCGATCTCGATATGTCTATATCGATATCGATATCGATAGATATATACGATATATATATATAGTATCTATCTATCTAAGAATAATAATATAATAAGCTTCCCTTATAAAAATATTTTATATATATATATATATATATATATATATATATAGAGAGAGAGAGAGAGAGAGAGAGAGAGAGAGAGAGAGAGAGGAGATTTTGTTGTGAGATATGTATATGTATTATATTTGTATAATTATAAATATTTACAGTTAGTTCATTAGATTATTAGAAACATTCATTCATTCATTCATTCATATCTTCTACCGCTTTATCCGATCTTCCCTCGGGTCACGGGGAGCCTGTGCCTATCTCAGGTGTCTATGGGCATTAAGGCAGGATACACCCTGGATGGAATGCCAACCCCATCACAGGGCACACACACACACACACACTCACATTCTCACCTGAGGCACGGGGGAGAACATGCACAAACTCCACACACACACATGGCCGAGACGGGAATCGACCCCGGACCCTGGCGGTGTGAGGCGAACGTGCTAACCACTAAGCCACCGTGCCCCTCCCTATTAGAAACATGAAAAGTATTAATTTATGGTACAATGAAAACATGTGATTAATGTGCGATTATATATATATATATATATATATATATATATATATATATATATATATATATATATATATACAAAAAAGGTCACAAGTAGTACACTCTTTCCTCTTTCCTCTTCCCTGTAATACCACCAGAGGGCGCACCAGCATTACAGCATTGTAATCTTCCTCTACTGTCAGTGACCTTGTTATTCTCTGCATTATCACATCCTCTCTTGGCTGCTGAATGTGTCCTGTACAGCAAAAGTGCTGATTATGTACAGTCTAGTGCCTCAGAGAGGAAGCCAAAGTCATATACACTGACAAGGCGTGGTTAATAAAACCAGTCATGACATACAAGTCCATCATCTTTCTGCATGTTTTTAAAAAGATAGCTTTTTTTGGTCAAAATGGTCAGTGTACCTAATTAATTACAACACACACACACACACACACTCACACACACACAACACACACACACACACACACATATATATATATATATATATAGATATATATATATATATATATATATATATATATCGATATCTATAGATATCTCATATATATATATAGATTTATCCACCACCAGTATACAGCATCCACCAGAAACTCTCCCATACCCATTAGGAGGCAGAAGCATGATGAGTAGATATGGTGGACGGTTTTAGGAGGCCGTGATGGTCAGAGGGGTAAATTTGGGCGGGATGCCGAGGACACGCCTCTAATCTTTTTGACAAAGACATCCTGGGATTTTTAATGACCACAGACAGACTCGGATTAACGAAAGATGGTGCTTTTTTGACAGTCCAGTGTCCTCCATCACTATACTGGGGTGCCCACACAGACCACAGGGTAAGCGCCCCCTGCTGGCCACACTAAAAACACCTCATAGAGCAGCAAACCTACTTTTCCAAAGAACTCAACCCTGCTTAACTTCAGTGGGAGGGACACCGGTGTTGGTCTACAGGGTGATACGGGTATCTACCAATGTTAATATTTCATTCTCATTTTTATCTGTAGAGCGCTTTTACAGGAATCAGACTTTGAGGGGAATCCGGCCATCCGAGTGGCGTGGAATAACAGTTCTATCATACATTGAGATGAGCAGTTCAGTACTGAATGTAAAATACTATAACATATATATATATATATATATATATATATATATTTTAATAGATATAATACACTCCACTTTCGATCTCATGTGTTATAATATATACTAGGTGATTGGGCTATATGAATATATATATAATAAATTTTTGTTGTCATCTCCCTCAACGCACCAACACATTTTGAACTTTGCATCAACAATTTATGACATTCATTCATTCATTCATTGACCTTCTACCGCGTTCCTCTTCATCCGATTTCTCTCTCGGGTCACGGGTCGCTATGCCTATCTCAGGCGTCTTCAGACATCAAAGCATGATCCACTCTATATGGAATGCCAACCCATTGCAAGGCACACCCCCCCCTCCCCACACACACACACACATTAGGGACAATTTTCCAAGATGCCAATCAACCTACCGTGCATGTTTGTGTACCGGGGAGGAAACCGAAGAACCCGGAGAAAAAAAACCCCCTGAGAGCACGGGAGAACATGCAAACTCCACACACACATGGCCGAGACGGGAATCGAACCCGGACCCTGGTGGTGTGAGGCGAACTTGCTAACCACTAAACCACCGTGTCCCCTTTTATCAAGTTATAACTACAAATTTAAATGTATTTTATTGGGTAGCCCCAAGCTTGTTCCTGTCTGACACTGGATGAAACCAGCTCCATGAAGGTTTGCTCTACATGGTGTTGGAGTGGCAACAGATCTTCTCTTTGGGATGAATGTGAATGATGTCATCCTGAACGACATCACTATCTGACTTTACTCACACCCTCATAGCTGGATCTACACAAACACACACATCTGATATCTAGTGGACGTGCGCAGGACACTATAACTTTACTGTAAATGAAGGCTAAGTGTAGAATACACACATCCTCCATCTCCACCTCCATGTATCCAGTACAGTTTTCTCATGATAGTATCCCGGCTGTGGTTATATTGTGATCAGCTCTCGTATTACTCGGGCCGTCCCCCCCCCCCAACAGGTCTTTGTGCCCCCTACATAGTTTTTAATTCATTTAATAGATATCAAGAATAATGAAAATAAATTAAGCATTCAATGTTCCATGATTTTTCATTCATCATTCATCTTCTAGCGCTTTATCTGATCTTCCCTCGGGTCACGGGGAGTCTGTGTCTATCTCAGGCGTCTATGGGCAGGATACACCCTGTATGGAATGCCAACCCATCACCTGGCACACACACACACACACACACGCACTCACACACAACATTCATACTAGGGACAATTTTCCAATGCATGTTTTTGGACCCGGAGGAAACCGGAGAACCCGGAGAAAAACCCCCTGAGGCACGGGGAGAACATGCACAAAACTCCACACACACATGGCCGAGACGGGAATCGAACCCGGACCCTGGCGGTGTGAGGCGAAGCCACCGTGCCCCATGATTTTTAATGTAATAAAAATGGAAAATTACAATTGATATGTGTTTATTTATTTATTTTTTTAAATGGAAATCTTACTCGGAAATGGAAGGACGGCGTTTTAAGGAGGTTTAATGTTCGCACGCGTCGCCTTCAGCCTAAATGTGACTCTTGGCTATTAGTACATCATTTGTACAGTATATACGTTTTGTTGGTAATATTGATTTATTTTGTGATTTTCTTTACAGGAAATGAGCTGGCACAATGCACCAGTATGAGTTTGCGTATTTATGCCTATATTTATGCCTCTTGTTTGCAAGTTGCTGTTCGCTGTTGATTGTTCGACCCCTCGTTAGATGCCGTCTGCCCCCCCCTGTTAGTTATGGTAAAGCTTTAATGGCCCTCCTTACCTGGTTGACTGAATGGACAGCATGCACAAGCATTCGTTTTTGTCTCTCACACACACACACATCATATACAAGCACGTATATTTAGGTTTTTTTTTTTTTTATTGTTGTTACTTTAAATTATGAAGTGATTAAAACACATCAGAACTGAAAACCTTGGCCACTCGGACATGAACTATTCTCCGCATAAATGACGAGTCTGCAGCACCACTGGGGACGTATACAGCGCAGATGGGCAGAAGAAGTGACATTTATTTCTATATGTTCAGCACTCATTCATAAACAGTACATGCATGAAAGTTCTAGGAGACACAAAACACACTAATGAGGACACATTATATCAACAGAAGGCTTATAAGGACCACCAAGCTCTGGTCTCTATTCCATCCTTTCCTCGTCCTTCCTTTCTTTTCTTTTTCACTTTTCCTTTTCTCTCTTGCACCTTCTCTACCTTTTTTTCCATCCCTTTTTGGATATACGAGAATGAGAAGTAAATCACATTTTCACTCGCTGAAGATTTTTACCACATCAGTGCAATTGAAGGGCATTTCTGTAAGACTCTCTCCATCTCCAGAGACTTAACGCGTTTTAGTACCTGTTGCATGTCTGTTAATTAATGTTATACAAATTGATTTTTATTGTCATGCATTAATAATATACACTATAGGATGTTATCGGGGAACTTTTTAAGCGACAGAAAAAAAATAAATCCTATATCCAAATCATTTTTAAAACACAGAAACAAACTGTACATGACAGGACACATGACATCACCACGACGAAACGCACACGATCTCCAACGAAATCAACGCAACACTTACACAAAACAACCTGCAATCATGTCACACAGTATTACAGGGATTAAGGAATATGCTAAATAATTTAAAGGGATTATATATATATATATACATGTATATTCCATTGGAGGAAAGACAATGTGATTGAAAACAATTTTTAATATAAAAAGACACATGTGATTAAAATAAAAGGGATTACAGTCGTAGCTATACTCTAAATGAAAATCAAGTACGAGGTGGCCTTGTATCGCTTTTAATGCTTCTCCGAAACTCAAGTGGACCAGCGCGCTGTCATGGAGGTCGTGTTTTTGCTTTTCTGCTATTTTTTTCTTTCTGTGTTTTTTGTTTTGTTTTTGTTTCCGTATTAAATCATATCAAGGCACTTATTAGATAAATAAAGCCAAACCCCAGTGTAATATAAGTCTGATGATCACATGACGCTCACCAGTACACACTGTGTTCCTGTCTCTCTGTAGGGAAATCATTTCCAATGCCAGGATTGTATCATTGTTTAATAAGCGGAGGTGGCCATTATATTAGTCTGTTAAATAGTAAAGTGTGAGGCAGAGACCCTCTGCTTTTCCTCCTTTCCTCCTTTACTCCTCCTCCTCCTCCTTTTTCCCCTTTATCTTCCCATATCCGGCTCGTCTCCCGCGTCAAGTCGAGGGCTCAGAAGATGGTGCTCCAGCGTTTGGGTGGAGAACGAGATCTAGTTTCTCCCTGCGATTAGAAAAGAAAAAGTAGGACGGTGTTAGCGCGTCTCGCTTTTTTTGCGTCTGGCTGCGCGGAGCCTCCCTCCAAATTTCAGGCTCGAGTGCAGGGTTACGCTGGACAGGAAACGAAATACGACGAGTGAAATGGGAACGCAAATAGAAATCGAGGAAATCGCAGATATCAACTTTGATCACCTGCTTCCTGTGAGGGATGAGGGCGGTTTGGGGCTGCTGTTCGGAAAAGTACAAAGGGAAGAATTGTGTTTTGATTGTCTTGTGAAAGGAGTGATTGGGACGAAAAACGTGTGCATTAAATGCATTAAATGTCATGGAATTTGTGCCGACTCGGATGCTGTGCATAGCTGGTGGGATTGATTATTCACAAAATAAAAAGATACCCTGTAGGGACTTTTCCAGCCATATCTCACTCTTATACCACGACCTTGTAGTTACGCAACGTCCCTGTATGAGGTCGTATTGAATATTTCCTTCACATTAACTAATAACGCTCAAAGGCAGCTCCATGGTGATGTGCTTTACACGGGCCGAAATGGAAGAACATCTCTGTATTTATTTCGCTGAGAACTGAGACATTCGTGTCTATTTATTTTTTATAAAAAATGTATTTATTTTTTTTTCCTTATTTATTATATATTTTTTTCTATATAGGAAATGAATCGAGACCAATCAGATGTGAGCATTCATGAGCGCTGACCTATAAATCCAGAGACTAAGAATGCTATTATGCTTAGAATGCTATATTAGATTATTAATAGGACGAATCTATACCAAATGAGAGAGAGAGAGAGAGAGAGAGAGAGAGAGAGTGAGTGAGAGAGAGAATAAGATCTTTCCTAGAACGAATAAATATTCAGGTTGGACAGCAGGTACGACTGCGGCCCAGGCTCCTGAGCAGGTGTCCTGCCATGACCCCCGTGGACCTGGAAATGCCGTGTGTGTTAGTAATGGAAAGTGAAGATATGGATCAGCGATGCACAATGTAGTGGAGTGAGGGAAAAAGCTAGATGGGTAGATGCCAGAATGAATAGGGATCCTGGGGATTAATGTCCATGCAGGTGGACTAATAATACAGGAGAGGGAAATGTCACGTCAGGACAAAAGGGCTTTAGGGACACTTGTTGAATTTATATGTGCATGTTATTTTTATTTTTTTAAATTATTTAAAAATGATCTTTTTATAAAACAAACCAATATTTTATATTTAGATTAAATTTGGCATCATGTGTGTGAAATAAAACGTGAGTTTCGTGAAGAGATCACATTTACGATTTCTACTGCGTGCCTACTGGTACATACATAATGGTGCCTAGTGAATTATTTCAAGACACTCACACATAAGTGCTCTTTCTTTCTTTCTCTCACTCTATTATCTCTCTCTCTCTCTCTATCTCTCTCTGACTCTTCTATCTCTCTCTCTCTCTCTCTCTCTCTCTCTCTCCCTCTCCCGGTCCCTACAGCTCATAAACCACACACAAGCTCTCACGAGTGTATATTTTCCCCTCCCCCCCGAGTGTTGCTACAGCAGGCTCACCAGGTTGAAGATTTTGGAGAGTGTTTTCTCTTGTCTGCGGCGTCTGAGGGGCGATCTGACACTCTCTGAGCGACGTGGCAGCTGTGTAGTCTACAAACATATCTCACATCAACACACTGAGGGTCCGTGCTGGAATCATTCCGCATCGCATTTTCATAATCTACGATTCTATAGTCAATATAATATATTTATAATTTTCATAAGGCTAGCATGACACCTGTGTGAATTCTAGTATGCTTACTGGGATGAATATATGTATGTAGTGATTATATATATATATATATATATATATATATATATATATATATATATATATATATATATATATATATATATATATATAATATATATATTATTAATCTAACATTTAATCACACATTTTCATTGTACCATAAATTAATACTTTCATGTTTCTAATAAATATATGCAAAAAAAATAAATAAATTATTATATATATATATATATATATATATATATATATATATATATATATATATATATATATATATAATATATATATATATCTTTTTTGCATATATTTGGGGAATTTTCTTTTATTTATTATTATTATTATTATTATTATTATCATCATTATTATCATTATGATTGTAATTATGATAAAATGAAAACACAAATAAACAGAAATTCAAAGATATATCACTCTCTAAATACAAATAAATCTAAACGTGATTAAATTGTTATAATGAATTTGTGAACAGTAAGCTTTAAAAGTAACAAAAATCAACATTAAAATAAAATATATAATTTCATATACATTAAATGAAAATGAATAATTTTCTAATAAAACAATTAGAATGAGTACTAAATTACTAAATTTACGGGTTCATTTAAATCTTCAAACCAGATAAAAATGTTAATTATATGAGATAGATGTTTTTATGTTAAACAAGATGCCTGTAAAATGCTGCTGCCAGTCCTGGAGTAAAAAGGTGTCATGTAGCCTTATGAGCACTGAATAAATACATCCTTTAAAGTACTGAAAGGCGTTTACAGATACAAGGTATGGACAAAAGTATTGGCACACCTGACCCTGACTTCCGACCCTTAAATAGTAAGTTATTAATGTATTGGGGTGAAAGTGAAAGTCTCCTCACATCACCTACATCAGTATCTGCCATGTTCAAAAAGCACATACCATTCTTATGGTGAGGTGTGCACAAACCTTTGTCCATATACTGTATAATAAACATATATATATATATATATATATATATATATATATATATATATATATATATATATATATATATATATATATATATATATATATATATATATTGAACATTTCTCTTGCAGTGAAAACGGCTTTGATGGTGAAAAGCTGGAAGGAAAAAGGATGGAAGCGTTAAACATTCAGGACTCGTCGTACATTAAGAGTAAAAGTAAACTGGAACACATCAGTGAAAGTGCTGAGGTTATCACATGTACATAAAGTCAACACAGCGGTACGTTAGAGACACAATGAACAACGGCATGAGAGAAAAATGACGACAATCTTGAATTTTTTCCATTTAGAAATCTTAACTTTGCACAAATTCCTCTATAAAAGCCTCATTTCGAGTGAATTTAACTCAAATTAATCGTAATTAAATAGAATTACGACACACAACTACGAACTATGGATTGCTGCACATTTTTCTCTTTGCCACATTTACACATTGTAAACCAAAGGGGTGTCAAACGCCGCTCCTGGAGGGTCGCAACCCCGCAGTGTTTCCATCCAAACCTGCTCCAACATACATTCCATGTAGTTTTCCTTAAGTAAGCCTTAATGACTTGATTAGTTGGATCAGGTGTTTATTAATTATGGTGGAAGTGAAACTCTGCACGTCCTCTGGAACTCAGTTTGACACGCCTGGTTTATAAAGTCAAACTGCAGACTCGGACAGAACATGACCAAGCCAAAAGGGGGCGCTAAAGAGTAAAAAGATTTATTTTTTTTTTTCCCAGACACAGGGAAGGGGAAAAAGGGAGGGGGTGTTTGGGGTTGGATGACTCAGAGAATGAGCTCAGGCTCCAGGCTCCAAGAGGAGAAAACAAATAAAAGCAAGAAATATAATAATAATATAATAATTCAAGGAATTTTATAATAATAAAATGAATAAAGTTAAAGCACCAAATCAAAGTGGCAGAAAACACATTCACTTAAAGAAAAATACGCACCCTCATACTACAGTGTCCTGTAACGAAGTGCAAATACGTCGTTACGTTACTTAAGTGGAAATTTTGGGTATTTATATTTTACTGGAGTGATTACTTTTACTTTTTAGTTAATTAAATTAATTGATTAATTTTCCTATTTCATTTCGGCTCGTTTTCATAAAAAAAAAAAAATAACCCTATCCAGATCAACGATAGAGTGAACGTGATTGTGGTTGGATGAGATATAAACATATAAAGATTTTAAAAGATTATTTTGATTAATTCTCCACTACTGGCTCATTTATCAATTTTTTCTCTTCATCCTCCACAAATGGAGATACAGTACGGAGATCTGTAGAGAAGACGCTTCAATAAATTAGCGATCGGCGCCTAAACTTTTATCCCTAATGCCCCTTACACATTACTTTTATACCTTAGAAATCAGTACTTTTACACTTTTATTTGAGTAAAAAGCTGGATTTCAACTAATACAGAAGTCTTTTTAATCCCTATTATCTTCACTTCTATCTGAGTAATGAATGTTAATATTTTTGACACCAGTGACTGTATCAGATACACGTCTGCTATTGGTCAGAACGTAGAGTAACGTTTACGTTCTTTTATACAAATATGCTGTTTTTTTCTCTCTTTTAATTCTTTATAAAAATGTGCTGTTATAGAAATGTAAGCAGCAAACATTAATAATAAAAATATAATTATTATTATTATTATTATTATTATTATTATTATTATGGTGTAGTTCATGAATTTGACTGTACAATGTGGTTAAAATGCTTCCAATAACAGCAAACAAAGGCCAATCTTAAAGCTTTCCATGCCGATTGATTAAATACAGTTTTGTACACAATGGAATATCATTCTCTGAAAAAAAAAACAAAATAACGAGTCGATATCTTTCAAATGAACATTCCGACAAATTTCCCGTTGCTTTAATGAATAAATTGCGCTTAATGCATTTTCCTCGAATGACAAACGAACAGCCCAATCTCTGTAATGAGCTCTAGAAAGCATCGTATTTGTCGAGCTGTCAAGAGCACCAAAAAAAAAAAAAGAAAAAGAAAAAAGCCGCAATTATGAATCAGTCATTTCGTTATTTCAGAGGGGAAAAGAAATGGCTGTTAATGAAGAAGACACATTAGGAAGAATAGAAAGGGAAGGAGAAGCTGACTGCTCAAAGCCAGGGAGGGCTGCCTATGGAGATGACTGTGAACACAAAACATGGGTTTACTGAAAGCTGGGAGACGTACCAGGCCAAAGAGTTCCCTCCACTGCACGGGGAAAAAGACACAGAGACAAAATAACAAGATAGAACAATTATGTTTCCACACAACGGGAAGAAAATCTGTTTAGAGATTAAAATATGCCTGCATTTTCCATATGATGTGCAGGGCTGGGATTTAAACTCAACACACACACATGCAGTGTTGGGGAATAACAAGTTACATGTAACAGCATTATGTCATTTAATTACAAGATAAAGGTAACAGTAATTCGTTACTGAGTAAAAATGTGTTATTAAATTATAGTTACTTAAACTTACTTATAGTTAAGATTACAAATCCCAAATGTGTGTGTGTGTGTGTGTGTGTGTGCCCTGTGATGAGTTGGCATTCCATCCAGGGTGTATCCTGCCTTAATTCCCATAGACGCCTGAGATAGACACAGACTCCCCGTGACCCGAGGGAAGAATCGGATAAAGCGGTAGAAGATGAATGAATGAATGAATGAATGAATGATGTTCGTTACAGTAAGCGTCACCTACTGGACAAATGTAATACAATTTAATCAGTTACTTTTATAGTACTCGAACTTTGTAATCTGAAATCTATTACATTTTCCAAAGTAACTTTCCCAACACTGCACACACACACACACACACACACACACACACACACACACATATTTAATATAAAATATTGAAAGGATTCACATTGCAGCATTCCACTGATCTAAAATGATTACTTTCTACATTTTATTGCTATTTTATATAATGATATGAGTGTAGCTACCAATCTCCACCAAGATCCACATGCACCAAAACAAAATAGGAAAAATGTAATTTTTTCCTAATTTTTCCATTAGAATGTGTAGTGGATGATCTGTATATAATTATAAAACTTTATAACTCTTTATAACTCTCAGACAGCCTGTATAGGTTTTACAGGGAACTCATAACAGGATAAAGAAACTTACCCTAGACTTTGGGCGAGGAGAGGACACCTGCGGGGGGGGGGGGGGGGGGGGGGGGATGGTACAAAAATAACAATGATTTACTCACTCATTACATATAAATATACATATACATATACATATAAAAGACACCTGTCTTCCTGGTCTTCCAAATGCTGTCTTAAAATGGAAAATGAATCATTTATATGGACATGTGAGATTTTTTACAAACATTGTAACATTTTAAGTATTGTTAAAAAAAAAAAAAAAAAAAAAAAAAATAAAATATATATATATATATATATATATATATATATATATTTAAAATATATTTCAAAAAATATATATATATGTGCCCTGTGATGGGTTGGCATTCCATCCAGGGTGTATCCTGCCTTAATGCCCATAGACGCCTGAGATAGACACAGGACTCCCCGTGACCCGAGGGAAGATCGGATTAAGCGGTAGAAGATGAATGAATGAATGAATATATATACATATATATATATATATATATATATATATATATAAAACATAAAAAAAATGTATACATAAAGATACTACACTTTTAGAACGTAAGCATTTCTGTGATTATAACAAGCCTGTAAGAATGGATCTGTGCAGCAATGAGCTACATGCCTGGTATAATGACAGCGTTGGACTGCAGACGTGTGGGTTGAGAAGGATCATGCACTCATTCCGTGTGCAAAAGAGAAGTTTTCTGCCCGTGTGATTGTGAGCATGCTCGCCATTTTTTTTCCCCCTACTAAATAAGTCGTTTAAAGTGGATGCATTAGCTCACGTGATCAGTGAGGAATGCGTTTAATGCACTGACAGGACAAAATTGAAACACGCGTACACAAAAAGACTTTTTGAGAGAAAAATCGACTGATGAAAAACCATCACGCAGTTACGAGGGAATGTAGATGATGTGTAATTGTACTGATCTTTCCCTTTTATTCCCTTTTAAGTTAAATCGACTTTTGTTATCAAATTGTTCCCCAATTCCAAAAGTGTGAAGAGTGTGATTTCAGAGCCGAGTGTGATTTGTGCACTTACAAAGCTTCCTGAAGAAATGAAGGACAGGATTAACGTCTCCACGGCGTCGGGATGAAGAATGCTGAGGTCTCGGGGGTGAGGAGGACAGGTGACCACGGAATGAACCCTACACATCATAATACAGGTGTCTGTTAGAGACTAGACATAAAAAAAACTTCTTCAGTAATGTTCTTCATACACGGGCAAAACAAACAAACAAACAAACAAACCTCTCTTTCCTTTTTAAATGTTTTCTATTGAGAGTAGAAATAAATTAAAAAAACCGTTTCTAAAAAACATTATTATTATTATTATTATTATTATTATTATTATTTATTATTATTATTATTATTATTATTATTATTATTACTATTACTACAAGACATTATTAATTGTCGGATTGCTACACTTCCGCCCAAGCAGTCATGCAGATGAATTTAATATTATTATTATTATTATTATTATTATTATTATTATTATTATTATTATTATTATTTATTAATATTTATTTCTTTTTTTAATCATTATTGCCCTTTTTATGTATGAATGAAAAATGAAAATGCTGAATAGAATAATGTATACATCAATTACATAAATAAATAGTCTAAGAAATAAAAAATTGAATAATGTTCAATAAATAAACTAATAAACAAACCCCAAACAAACAAAACTAAGAAACAAAAATCATATGATTTGTAATAATATAAAAACAATAATCAATCGATAGACAGATAGATAGAAGATAGATAGATAGATAGATAGATAGATAGATAGATAGATAGATAGCTAGATAGATAGATAGATAGATAGATAGATAGATAGATAGATAGATAGATAGATAGATAGATAGATAGATAGATAGATAGATAGATAGATAGATAGATAGATAGACAAGACAGATTATTTTATACATTTATTCAGTCAAGTCAAATCACCTTTATTTATATAGTCCTTTTAACAATAGAGATTGTGCGTGTCAAAGCAGCTGTACAACAACAACCACCAACAATAATAATAATATAATAATAATAATAATAATAATAATGATAATAATAAATGCCACACAAACAAAAAAAATTCTAAGGACATTAAGGGTCTATCATAATTGACAGGCATACAGGGGCAAGGCAGCGGCAATTTACCTTATTTATAGATATAAAAGCGTATATCTATTTTTCCCTTATTCCCATAATTCACTACCCACTAATCACTATATATATATATATATATATATATATATATATATATAATATATATATAATAAGTAATTTTCTATAGTGTATGTTTGTAGGATACTTTATTGTGTAGATTTAAACAGGACATTTGTAGACCGTGAATGGGACACGCCCTAATCACACACCCACACCATGCAATACTGCCAACTACAGATTAAAATTCAGGACTCCTACAATACTGTTAAGGCGATCCGGGTGTGATTCTGATCCATCCCCTGAGTGTTAATGTTCAGTGTATCGTAACACTGAAAATGTTATATTTGGTCTTTTGTGAGAAAGTCAAAAACCTCCGGCAAACCGACCAATAGGCACGACTCTGTATTCTTCATTTATAACAACAGATTCTATTGTAAACTAATTTTGCAAAAAGCTATTAAAAAAATACAGAATCCATTCCAACTCTTTTGTGCAAAAATTCCTGCATCACTCACCTTCCCTCGTTTCTTCTTATCCCCTCCAAAGAACTTGCCAATCTGATCCATGAGACCAGGAGCCTTCTTCCTGCGTCCCAGCCCTGAGGTGCCTGCACTAGCCATTCTGGATGTTGATCTTCTGAGCCTGGGTCGACGATCTGCACAGCCTGCCGATGTCCTTCTCAATACAGCCCCGTCTCCGCTCTGAGGACGCCCCGGCAAGCTTCTCAATAGTCTTTAGTGCGTCCCAGGCGGATGGGCTGGCCTTTGAAGGTGTGGCCCCCCTCCAGTCCATTGGCGATAAGGTGGGTCTGTAATAGCGTCAGTGATTCTGGTTTGGTGCCAGGCATTCTTTACAGCCTGTGTACCCTTGGAGTCAGTCACTGCCCTTCTCTCTGTTCAAGGAGCTGTCATTGTTCCTGACCACATCTGCCCCGGTCCTGTGTGGCCCACAACAAGGCCTGTGTATGTGAGAGCTGCAGCTCAATGCAAAACAGCCCTGAGCACAATCAAACGATTGTCATCGTGATTCATATCCTTTATACAAATAATTTATGTTGAAATGACATGTGTGTGTGTGTGTGTGTGATATGACATTTCTAAATATGATATACAGCAGTAGTAAAGGTATGTTTGATGTGGTTAGAAAAGACCATTTTTTTTTTTTTTTTTTATTGGATGTCCAGGCTTTTCCACAAAGGACCGATGTGGGTGTTTGATTCCGTCCAATCAGGAGCCACAATCGATAATTATAGAAAATGAAAAAAATATATATTAGATTTAAACAAGCAGAATTTGTTGTGGCATGAAAACCCGCAGCCACGCCAGAGCCGATTACACACCCCTGATCTAATCAAATCAGAAAAGTACATTCACTCTAAATGACAACTTTAGGTAGCACTTATGTAGCTTTTTTTGACTGTCAGTAATAATATTCCGTTTGTCTTATTTGAATTAATGTAAGATTAATGTAATTACATCCACAATATCACTCTATTATAAAATCTATATCAAATCCAGGTGTTCAAAAACATCTGCCTGGTGGTGCAATAAAAACATCTGTAATATGAAAAAAAGAAATTCTCACAAGACTTTAATGTTTATTAAATTATTTTTTCTTTTTTTTTTTTTTTTTTTTTTTTTTTTACATTTTTTTCTTTTTATTATTGAATACTTTTCACCTCCCAGAACCTTGTCATGTATTATATAACAATAAAATATAGTAATATAATAATAAACAGAAAATGAACATTTTCTGTTCAGGTTTGATGTGTTACACGCAGGAAAAATGGGCACGTGTAGGATTTTAAGGGTCAAGTTGAGCTGTGATGTCTAGACGTCTGGGACGAAGTTTTTCCAAAACTGAAGCTCTTGTGGAGGGTGTCCCGGTCTACAGTGGTCACTATCTATCTATCTATCTATCTATCTATCTATCTATCTATCTATCTATCTATCTATCTATCTATCTATCTATATGTCTGTCTATCTATCTATCTATCTATCTATCTATCTATCTATCTATCTATCTATCTATCTATCTATCTATCTATCTATCTATCTATCTATCTATATCTATCTATCTATCTATCTATCTATCTATCTATCTATCTATCTATCTATCTATCTATCTATCTATCTATCTATCTATCTATCTATCTATCTATCTATCTATCTGTCTGTCTGTCTGTCTGTCTATCTATCTATCTATCTATCTATCTATCTATCTATCTCTGTCTATCCATCCATCCATCTATCCATCCATCTGTCTGTCTGTCTGTCTGTCTGTCTGTCTGTCTGTCTATCTATCTATCTATCTATCTATATCTATCTATCTATCTATCTGTCTGTCTATCTCAACAGATAATATTTTAAAAAACTATATACAAATACATGTTATACAATATTTCAAAAGAAAGAGCAGAACGAGTGTATAATCACTACACTATATCCGTCCGGCATGTTATAGATCAAATCCTCATATGGCCAAAACCTTCTCTCTCCTTTTATAGCTCTCTCTCTGGCTCTATAAATGGAGGCCAACGTGGTGTTTATTCATTTTGCCGTCCCTACAGAAGCTCATCTGTTGGGTGAAGGGCTTTCTATCTCTAAATCGCCCACAAATTCTCAAAAGATAGGGAGCAGGAATGCAGCGAGTGGGTCGCCTGCATTTCAAGTACCCATGCACAACCATCATGGCAGTCTTTGTTGCCCAGAGAGGGGTGAAAAGGACAGGAGACGAAACAATACCAGCCATGGAGAAGCATTTGTTCGAGACGAGCACGGGAGACGGCCTAAAGCCACGAGAAGCATGTTTGCCATGACCGTAACACCCACAAGAGCCGCTCGAAACGATTTCACAATGCAACGTGGACTTCACAACACTTGTCCTTTCTGCAGACCATCGGCAGATCTTCCCAGTTTCAGGTGGAATGAGCAGGGAATCGGGTTCACATTAAACACAGACTCTACATTCTCTACATCATCCACCTTCAAAAAGGTGTTATTTATGTTGTACGTGATATGCACATATGCATTCTATAGTATTTATGCGAGTACACAACACTCTTACAGTGTTATTTCATCTCCATTCCGATTCCTACAGCCAAAGGAGAGGAATGATACTGTTGAAACACGAAACAAACGCCACCATTATGTTTACGTCCAGCAGAGAAAGCACTTGCCAAGTGTTGATGGAATCGCTGGCCTTCACTGCGAAATTAGCATTGCCTTGTTTACCAGCCTAAGGGGGCAATAAGGACAGACTCACTGACCTCATTCATTGCGATCACAAGTATATTTTAAGCCACTTTTGATTCCCACATGCATAGACTAAACGATTTATTTATTTATTTTTCTGAAAGGGTTTTTCATTCATATGAAACTGCAGGAGTTTATCCATCACACTCTGTCGCTTTCTGTTCCATATAAAGCCATATATTTATGGTTATTCATTTGTAATGATGGTTATTGTCTAAATTGGTGTGAAGGCTGCATGTCCCTCACTGGACGTCCGCCTAATCCATTCCACAAACGCTGCAGTGCTTTTCTCTTCTCTCTGCCGCCATGATTTTAATCCAAGTACGCTTTATTTGTAGATCACTGGTAACAATAGACGTTGTCCCAAAGCGCAGAGATAAAGAGGTTATAAAGTTGTGAATGTGTACGTTTAGTGTTTATCCGTAAAGTTTGTCCGTAAAGAGCGAAGAAGTGGCAAACAAAAGCTGGGATGAGGAACCAGACTTTTCCCACATTTTTCAGTCTTTATATTTATTTACTCCACACTGACTTGACATATAGGGGGCACGGTGGTTTTAGTGGTTAGCACGTTCTCTCCGTCCGTGCCTGGGGGTTTTTTTCTCCCGTCAGGGTTTTTTCTCCGGGTTCTCCGGTTTCCTCCCCTCCCGGTCCAAAAACATGCACCGGTAGGTTGATTGGCACCTTGGAAAATTCTCCCTAGTGTATGAATGTGAGTGTGTGAGTGTGTGTGTGTGATGTGGTTGGCATTCCATCCAGGGTGTATCCTGCCTTAATGCCCATAGACGCCTGAGATAGACACAGACTCCCCGTGACCCGAGGGAAGATCGGATAAAGCGAATGAATGAATGAATAAATGAATGATTTACATATTTATTTGCACTCGACAAGTTGCACAATTGCTTCTATTTATATATTTATTGTAGATGCTAAACAACAATTTGCTATCGATCAATAAATCAATCAATCTAGTATATGTATGTATGTATGTATGTATGTATGTATCGATCTATCTATCTATCTATCTATCTATCTATCTATCTATCTATCTATCTATCTATCTATCTATCTCTCTATCTATCTCTCTATCTATCTATCTATCTATATATCAAATGAACACCCCCTCATCCTCAACATTGAATCTTCATTTATTACATTAAATGTAATTTATTTATTACATTCATTCATTCATTCATCTTCTACCGCTTTATGCGATCTTCCCTCGGGTCACGGGGAGTCTGTGCCTATCTCAGGCGTCTATGGGCATTAAGGCAGGATACACCCTGGATGGAATGCCAACCCATCACAGTACACACACACACACATACACACACACACACATTCATACACACATTCACATGAATCATGATCATATACCTCTCGAACCCCACACCCGTTCGGAATATCAGGAAATCTGGGACATCTGCCCCATAGAGAATGAATGGGGACATTTGACGCCCCGTTGTTCGGGTAGTGTTCGCCCGAAATGCCCATTTGACATATCCACTCGTACAGTAGGTGAGATGGAGTAGGTCGCAAACATGTGACTGGTGCATGTCACTGGTTTCACATGACTGTTGTCACATGGTCGCAAATGTAAAAAATCTGCGAAACGGCGAAACTCGGACACAGGGTCATGTGACATGTCTAAACACTCGGCTCAATGCTGGATAATTTGATGTCACGTGAGTCACTGGCCCCGCCCCGCCCCTCCCGAAAAAAACGCCCAAACTGGGTGGTTTTGGTGTCTATACATTCGTCTCTCCGAACGAGCTAACATTTCAAAGTCAACGTTAAATATTAAATGGACCAGGCTCTAAGGGGTCGCTCAATCATCACTCACATTTAGTTCATGAAATGTCCCATATCTAGTTATATCTATTTTTCTGGATTGCTACCCATTTAACCCTTAAACTAATAGTAGGCTCAGTATGCATTTGGCATCAATATCCTCTGAACCTCAGCACTGATTAGTGCGTTCTACTCCCAGCATCCTTTTCTTTTCCTTGCTTTTGTTTGGCTTGCCTAATAAAACTTGTGACCTTGTTGTGGTGTTGCCGAGGAAGAAGTTTATAAAAAAATAAAATGCATTTGGGGGTTTCATGTGGTCCTAGATCAAGTCATATTCAAAGATAAGTCGATCAAACTTGAGTATCTAGGGGAAGTAACTATCATTAATAGGTCATTAACGGGATCATTAACGGGATCATTATCATTAGGATCATTAATGGGTAGCCACCCAAGCCCCCCCCCCCACACACACACACAACTCTCGGGTCAAGGAGTGTCAGGGAGCACCGGAAAAAAAAGAAACAAAAACGCGAACCACCCGCGGCAGATGAGCCGCGAGCCTCCTCCTCCACCGTCAGGCCCCAGGCGCATTGCTTTGGGTCTCCTCCGACGCAAAAGGGAAATAAATGAACGAGCGCCATGAGTGACATCCAGAAAGGCATCTCTGACTTCTGGAGAAGGAATGAACCTTTCGAGTTCCATGGATGGTGTTCGAGTTCCATGATGCTTACAAGACAAAAGGTTTTGTGTCGGGTCAGACAGAGAAATGGCTCATCCTTTAGCACCAGCAAAGCAAATATATAGGAATATAAACCTAACTTTAACGTAATAGAGACTCAGTAACATTCACAGAAACACAAGTTTGATGTGTGGAACTATATCCCGGATATTATAGCTTTTTAATGTACAGTGAGGGAGAAAAGTATTGTAAGTCTTGAAATGATCAACCTTTTAATGGTGGGTTTATTTGAACAGTAAGCGACAGAATAACAAACAAAAAATGCAAAAAAAAAACAAAAAAAATGCATTTCAAAAAAATTGATTTGCATTTTAAATGAGGGCCACGGGTGGAATGAGGGTGGAGATGGTGTTCTTGGGGTCAAAGGCAGCATTCCTCCTCCTCCTCCTCCGAAACATGGCGAGATGTGCTGATGCCGAAGAGCTCGATTTCGGTCTCATCTGATCACAAGACTTTCACCCTGTTCCCTGAATCCTTCAGATATTCACTAGTAAACTTGACGTCCCTGTACATTGCTTTCTTGAGTAAGGAGCACCAGCATTTCAATCCTTCACACCATAATGCCTTAAAAATTGCTTTCCTGGTGAATCTGATCCCACCTGCCTTGCATTGACAAGATCCTCTCATGTACTTCTGGGCTTCCTAGAAACTCTATGAGGTGAGATCTTGCATGGAGGCCCAGACCGAGGAAGACTGACTCTTATCCTGTGTTTCTTCCACTTATATATAATCGCACCACCTGCCATCACCATCTCCCCAAGCTGCTCGGTGATGGTCTTGTAGTCCATTCCAGCCTTGTGTAGGCCTACGAACATGTCCCTGACATCCTTGGACAGATCGTGACGTCGTGCCACGGTGAAGAATCTGATCTTCTGATCGTTGATTAATCTGTATAAAAGAGGCAGAAATCTTGCTGAAGGGATCAAATAACGATTTTCCTCATTAAAAGCGAGGTATAAGACGTAGCTCATTAAAAAGCCAGACCCAGTATCCCCAATCTGCCACTCTTGTGTCCTTGAGCAAGGCCCTTAATCCTCTGTGCTCTAGGGGGCGCTGTATCATGGCTGACGCCGGCGCCAGCTTCCAAACAATCTGGGATATGCCAGTGTCAATTATTATTATTATTATTATTATTATTATTATTATTATTATTTTTTATTATTATTATTATTATTATTGTAAAGCTGCTTTGACACAATCTCTATTGTTAAAAGCGCTATATAAATGAAGGAGACTCGACTATGCGAAGAAAGAATGTCACTGTGCTGTAATGTTTATGTGACAAATAAAGGCTATTCTATAAAATTACAAATCGATTTATAACATTTTTGGAATGAGTTTTTTTATTTTTTTCTGTCTTTGTTGTCTCTCGCTGTTCAAATTAAACCTGCCATTAAAATTATCGACTTTTTTTCATTTTCAGTAGGCAAAAGTACAAAATAAGCACTGAATCAAATACCCCCCCCCACCCCCACACACACACACACACACACACACTATAAGGTACCACACATATAACACAAACACAACACTGTATAAGGTGTAAATAATATATACATGAGCAATACTGCATGCTTAACATAATATAAGAGTGAGTTTATTGAGAGTAAACTGTGATCCTGCACGTGATGCGGTAGACAGACAGGATGTGGAGAGTAAACGCAATGTCTTAACCTCGTGTACTCTTAATTACTTTATCCCACTCTAATGTTCTCCAGCTGGAAAACACAGACGCTCCAGTGGTGCTGCGTCTCAAAACACAATGGCAAAGAAGGACCCAGGGTACAAGAACTGAGACTGAGAAGGAAAGAGTTTCCCTGTATGCTGCTTAGAACCCGAGGGTGTACAATGAGGCCATTGTGGTGCCATTCATGTTCTCTTGTTTGTTGTTCCATGTTTAAAAAAAAAAAAGGAAAAAAAAAAAAAAAAACCTAAGAATGTATTATATGAGAAATTATAATTTACCACCCTGTGGGAGGATAAGTCATATATTTTGTGTACACTGTTGTCAGCTATCGAATGGCATTTTTGTTTCTCTAAGCAGCATTTTGAAAGAAAGTACTTGAGCGTTATGTGATTGATATATACATATATATATATATATATATATATATATATATATAGATATTAGTCATTATATTCATTCATTCATTCTTCATCTTCTACCCTGCTTTATCCGAATCTTCCCTTGGGTCACGGGGAGTCTGTGCAATATATCAGGCGTCTATGGGCATTAAGGCAGGATACACCCTGGATGGAATGCCAACCCATCGCAGTACACACACACACACACACACACACATTCACACACAAGGGACAATTTTCCCAGGTGCCAATCGACCTACAGTGCATGTTTTTGGACCTGGGGGAGGAAAACGGAGAACCCGGAGAAGCCTCCCCCCGAGGCATGGGGAGAACATGCACAAACTCCACACACACATGGCCGAGACGGGAATCGAACCCTGACCCTGGCGGTGTGAGGCGAACGTGCTAACCACTAAGCCACCAGCTGAAACTGACGTCTCTGTATGTAAACGCACCAACTGGTTTTTCACACGACTGCCTTTTCCAAAACTCATAATTAAGGAAAATATAAATGATTTTGTCATGTGATTTTCATTGGAAATGCTTTTCAGACTGAATAGAGGAGGATGTGGGTTGCTGGTGTACTTCTCTATAAAGTAAAGTAAGGAACCAAGCTGTTCTGTGCTAAACAAATTTGTATTTGACTAACTGAAATTTGGAAATGCTTTTCAGGGAGGAGGATGTGGGTTGCTGGGTCCTCTATAAAGTGGGAACCAAGCTCTCTCAAATTTGTATTTGACTATGAAACGGGTCTGGGTCCTGTGGGTCTCTCCTGTGCATTAATCACATTTACCTTAGAGAGGAAGATACAGCATGTGCTTCTCTAGGGCTCAAACGTCAATTCCATTTGATTTAATAAGAGTTCAGATCTATATATATATATATATATATATATATATATATATATATATATATATACTACTATATATCGTATATATATATATATATATATATATTTCTATATATATGTATGTATACTTTTGTGATGAGCCCTTTGTACAGTAGAACGCTATTCGATAACCTCAGGAGTGGTGAACCTGCCTGTAATTTGGGTATCGCTCTTTATATAGCAACAAGCTATTGCATTAATAATGAACAATGTGTATGTGTGTATGTGTGTATGTATGTGTGTTTTGTGTGTGTGTGTGTGTGTGTGTGTGTGTGTGTGTGTGTTCTGTTCACTTTCCTTTCTTTCCTCCTCTTGCTTGGCATGAAACAGACTCCAGAACAAAAGAGTGTACAGTCTGAAAGCAGTCTGCGAGTTGACTGTAATGCACAGAGACTCCCTCGCTCCCTCATCTGTTCAGCACAAGTTCTGCACCACCACATCTCTGCGTCCCCTCCTCGGATAATACTCTTACAGGTAATGAAGCAATACGCAGCAGCTGTCCTGCGGCCATTTCCGAAGCACTGCTCCAGATAGAAAAGGAGATGAAATCATAGACGAGACCCTGATGAACAGATTCTTTCTCAGTGCAGAAACTGGATGTCTGATGAGAAGCATTTTGGATTAGTAATATTAGCATTAGTCCTTTAGACAAATATTCATATCTCTTTTAAACTGAGATTGAAATGTAGCTAGTGTAATGTAAACTAGTGTAAATAACAATAACAAATAATAACTAGTGTGCACATAACGCACTTCATTGTAATTGTGTCATTACCGTAAAGTTATATCCGAAATTAAAATAGATGCAGTGTGAACTTTTCTCTCAAGCGTGCGCCGTGTAAATACAAGCAAGAAGATGGCAGAAATCAACAAAAAACGAAAACAACAACAAACAAACAGGAAACAACAATGAAAGACACCAAACCGAAGGTGCAGTAAAAGGGTGTAAATGAGTACCAGTACCATGAGTGTAAATCAGGTGTGGACGGGGTATTTATGTTGCCTTGAGGCTCGGATACGGAGCCACGTGAAGCGCAAAGAAAGACAACTGTTGCCGTGTAACTCTCCGTGGTGCTGAAACGTCCGTCGAGCGCTGAAGAACTTTAAAAAAAATAATAATATGGATTCAAGACAATCATTTGTCGTTCACTTTGAATAAACTGTATGATTCGATGCCTCCTTGTATGATTAATGACCTATGTAATGAACATGGATGGATTCTTTTTGATTCACTTGACCCAGAAAAACATCAGCTCTCTCTCACAGAGAGAGAGAGAGAGAGAGAGAGAGAGAGGAGAGAGAGAGAGAGAGAGAGGGGGAGGGAGAGAGAGTTGTGTGAGGAGGGAGAGAGAGAGAGAGAGATTGTGTTCTGTTGTCCGGGAAGAGGCAGCTGGTCACCATGGTAACCTCACTACCTTAGGGCCCAGCATCAGTACCATGTGGAGCCAAAGTACAAAAGAACAAATCAGGAGACATTCTCTTATTAACAGATCCATCATTCTGCCTTCTGCTAGTATTTCTGAGTGCTAAACCTACATAAAACATCTATACATATTTCAAGGTTATACCACCAAAAAAAAGCGAGGGAAAAAAAGAATGCACTGGATGGAAAGTAAGAATAATATCATTTTAAGGCTCTACGGTCTCTGTGTATACTTCTGTGATCCACTCTGTAGCCCTTATAGTGCAGGTATCACTCCATTAAAAAAGAAAAAAAAAAGCTGATTTAAAACCAGTTTGATCTGAGAAACTCTCATAAGCTAAAGCAAAGGCATAGCCGGCGGATCAGCGAGCCGCTAAACGCGGTGGACGTACTTCTTGTAATGAGTTTCGAGCAAACCATCTTTAATCTCATACACTCAAAGGGAAGAAGAGACATTTACGCAGCATGCTCTGTGTAGATTGTCTTTGCCTAAAAGCTTCTTTTTTTATATATTTCTGTGCTTCTATTAGTAAAAAAAATAGATATATATCCAAGGTAGAACTAATTAACATGTGCATGCGTCTTCCTGGAATTCAGCAGACAAAAGCGGACACGTTTTACATACTTGTATGTATCTGCTTGCTTTTCATTCTCGCGTCCTCGTCTCAAGGTTTCAGAGAAGCTTAGTGGAGATGATACGCGCCGCTCGTATTAATCAAGCGTATCGCATGAAGAGGAAACAGAAGTCGATTATGCTTGAATACAATGTGAATTCATTCGCTAAATAGTTTGTGCATTCAATCTTCAATCATTTCATTCATTCATTCATTCTTCTACCGCTATATCCGATCTTCCCTCGGGTCACGGGGAGTCTGTGTCTATCTCAGGCGTATATGGGCATTAAGGCAGGATACACCCTGGATGGAATGCTAACCCATCACACACACACACATTCATATACTAGGGACAATTTTCCAAGGTGCTAATCAATCTACCGTGCATGTTTTTGTACCGGGGGAGGAAACCGGAGAACCCGGATGACTTCTTGTTACCTTGCTTGTTGTTAGCTTTGCTAGTTAGCCTACGTCTGCGGCATGTGATAGCCTGGAAATTACACCAGTACATCAGTGTAACATGTAACATGTAACATTTCCGCCTCACAAAGCCAGGGTCCGGGTTTGATTCCCTCCTCTGCATTGTGTGTGGAGTTTCTCTCTCTCTCTGGCAGTCATGTGTCATGTGTATGTGAGCTCAGACTCATATGTAAGTGTGAGAGTGAGGATCACCGTGGAGGCTCAGGAGCTCCTGCATGTCGTGGCTCTGCATGTTCTCCCCGTGCCTCAGGGGGTTTTTCTCCTTGTTCTCGGGTTTCCTCCGCGGTCCAAAAACATGCACGGTAGGTTGATTGGCACCTTGGAAAATTGTCCCTAGTGTATGAATATGTGTGTGTGAGTGTGTGTGTGTGTTCCATCCAATGTGTACCCTGCCTTAATGCCCATAGACGCCTGAGATAGACACAGACTCCGCGTGACCCCTGGGAAGATCGGATAAAGCGCTAGAAGATGAATGAATGAATGAAT
>JACRUU010000007.1:5572662-5592662 GCA_030449085.1 Kryptopterus vitreolus
ACATAAACATTACAGCTGGGGTCAGAGCGCAGGATCAGACGTGATACAGCGCCCCCCGGAGCACAGAGGTTAAGGGCCTTGCCAAGGACCCAATGCACAGAAGGCTCAAACCCCCGACCTCTGATCATAACCCAGTGCCTTAAAACACTGAGCTCCACCCCTCCCCCACTCCGGTTTGTGGCCATGAGAGTATAAACTCACTCCACAGTGCGACTGTGACTATGCCTAACCATTCTATCTTTCTTTTCTTTCCTCTCTCTCTCTCTCTCTCTCTCGAGTTGAGCGACCATGTCCCACTTCTGAGCTGCCAGTGATCCAGACCACCCCCTCTACACTCTGGACCAGTCTGACCCTCATGATGACCCGCCCGCGGGTGATGACGCCTCCACACGACTCTTCAGAGACCGGGGACATTTCTACACTCCACAGTAACAAAAATCATGTCTGCACCCAAATGAGGACGGGGTTCTCTCTTAAGTCTGGTTCCTCTCGTGGTTTTTTCCTGTTATGTCTTAGGGAGTTATTCATAAAATAGTAATTTTCGAGTATCTCTAATAGCTGTCTGGTTTAGGCATCCATATAAAGAGAAAACAGCAAAAAATACAAATAAATTCATTCATTCATTCATCTTCTACCGCTTTATCCGATCTCCCTCGGGTCACGGGGAGCTGTGTGTCTCAAGCGTCTATGGGCATTAAGTCTGGATACACCCTGGATTGAATGCCACCCATCACAGACCACACAACCACACACACACACACACACACACATTCATTCACTAGGGACAATTTTCCAAGGTGCCAATCAACCTACCGTGCATGTTTTAGGACCGGGGAGGAAACCGGAGAACCCGGAGAAAAAACCCCTGAGGCACGGGGAGAACATGCACAAACTCCACACACACATGACCCGAGACGGGAATCAACCCGGACCCTGGAGGTGTGAGGCGAACGTGTTAACCACTAAACCACCGTGCCCCATGATCACAAACATATTATTGCTAATATTAGGCCTGTGTTAAATGACAGGAAATAATATAATAATTCCGATTATCCTTAGAGCTGAGAAAATAAATGTCACTGGACTCTGTATTCTCGGGAAATCTGTTTGTGATTTTGAGGAATCGCAACGTATGTAAACACAGCTGTATAAACATCTGTAATTATAGAAACATACAGCTCTTCCATATACAGACACATACAGTATTATATACATTTCCTAATAAGTGTATTGAGTGCTGATATATATATATATATATATCTTATACTATATATTATATATATAATATATATATATATAATTTAGAATGCAAATAAATACAATCTTATCACACTATCTCTGGGTCTAACTGTTGATTTGTACATACAATAAATAACAACTGGTATTTTTTTATCCATTCTAACAGTTTTGCCTTTTCAATGTTGGCTAATGATGATGAGATGAACCATGGTCTTCTTATGAAGTGTGATGAATCATAGTTAATTGTGGCAAACACTATTCACTTTACTCCATTAAATGATGTGTAGCACACACTGAACTATGGATTATCCCTGTACTATACAGCAGTCGAGGGGCACGGTGGCGTAGTGGTTAGCACGTTCGCCTCACACCGGCAGGGTCTTTGTCGATTCCCGTCTCGGCCATGTGTGTGTGGATTTGCATGTTTCTCCCCGTGCCTCAGGGTTTTTTCTCCGGGTTCTCCGGTTTCCTCCCCCGGTCCAAAAACATGCAGGTAGGTTGATTGGCACCTTGGAAAATTGTCCCTAGTGTTATGTGAGTGGTGTGTGTGTGTGTGTGTGTGTCCGCGATGGGTTGGCATTCCATCCAGGGTGTATCCTGCCTTAATGCCCATAGACACCTGAGATAGGCACAGACTCCCCGTGACCCGAGGGAAGATCGGATAAAGCGGTTGGTAGATAGAAGATGAATGAATGAATGAATGAATGAATATACAGCAGTCCATTCATTCGATCAAACAATGACAGTCTTCAGCCTGTATAATAGCACTGTGGCATTGTATGTCTGATTTATCACTATGGGTCACGGATAAATAAAGGTTTCTGCCGGATCTCCATTCATGTGTTAAAATGCAACTTCTTCATTTTTATTTCTTATTTATAAAGCTGCAACAATAAAAAAAACAAACAACAATAAAATCACAAATGCTATACTGAACCTCATCAATGTTTTTGATGAGATACAGCAGGGATCCCTCAACCACACACAGTAGCAGCGCTCAGGCCTGGTCTAAACATTGCACAACAAGATTTAAAATGTTTTAGTCGACGTTGGTAATTATTGTGTGAAATTGTTTTGTATTGTGATCATTATTAATAATAATAATAATAATAATAATAATAATAATATAACAAAGGCAAATTTGTGATTTCAGTGGAGTGGATCAAACCGGTAGCTCTTTATAGTCAGTTTCAAAAGTTTCAAAAAGGTGGAGACAAGTAGACTTTTATTGCCATTTCAACAATATACAGTGCGGTATACAGTGAAACAGAACGTCTCCCCCGGAACAAACAACATAAATTATACACAGGACTGTAGATAATTATAATTAGGAATAAAAATTAAAGTGCAAGGGGCACGGTGGTTTAGTGGTTATATATGTTCGCCTCACACCTCCAGGTTCCGGGTTCGATTCCCGTCTAGGCCATGTGTGTGTGGAGTTTGTGCATGTTCTCCTCGTGCCTCAGGGGGTTTTTCTCCGGGTTCTCCAGTCCGGTCCAAATATATGCACGGTAGGTTGATTGGCACCTTGGAAAATTGTCCCTAGTGTATGAATGTGTGTGTGTGTGTGTGTGGCCCTTGCGATGGGTTGGTCATTCCATCCAGGGTGTATCCTGCCTTAATACCCATAGACGCCTGAGATAGGCACAGACTCCCCGTGACCCGAGGGAAGATCGGATAAAGTGGTAGAAGATGAATGAATGAAAGTAAAGTGCACATGTGCCTCTCCCTGCGTGTATATACTGTACATCATCTGACCTGAAGTGAGTGACCCAGGAGTCTTGTGTAAGTCTGTTTCAGATGAAATGAAGTGTTTATTGTTCGGTTCCAGAAATGCATTAACAATGTTGTGTGTAAAAAAAAAAAGAATAAAAAATGAGCTCTAGTTTTTTCACTGTTGTGAAAATTATTTTCCTTTCCTTTTCTTTTTTTTCTTTTTTTTTTTTACTGCTCATGCTCAGTAGATACTCTGCATTTGGAGACTGGGTGGACGTGATGTTCTCTGGATTGCGCCCATGTAATAACATTGGACTGCGCAGTTCGCACCGGCGAGCCTCAGACGCACGCACGAGACAAAGAGCCCAGGAGTCTGGAGGGGGGGAAAGAGAGAAAAATACACCGGTTTCTGTTGTTTTGTGTGAAAACTATTTCGTGCTCATGTGCGCCGAGTGAACGCACGTGAACGGGTTGCGCTGCGTAATTGCGCGCGCTTCAGCGCCACAGAGCTGATCCATAGACAGTTTTACTTTATTTTTATTTTGCAGGACAGTCATGAACATCTACAATCAAAGTGCTGGAGGTGGTGTGTCCGAGAGCCATGTAGACTCGGAGACACCGAAGTTGCTGCTGGGTATTGGGACTGACAACCTGGTGACGCTGCTAGTGTTCGGGCTGATCTTCGCGCTCGGCGTGGTGGGGAACGCGCTGGTGATCGCCGTCCTGGTGCGGCGCAGAGCGGGTCAACGCCGCGGCACCACCAACACCTTCATCCTGAACCTGGCCGTGGCGGACCTGTCCTACCTGCTGTGCTGCGTGCCCTTCCAGTCCACCGTCTACATGCTCCCCACGTGGGTGCTCGGCGCCTTCATCTGCAAGTTCGTGCACTACTTCTTCACCGTGTCCATGCTGGTGAGCGTGTTCACGCTGTCCGCGATGTCCGTGGACCGCTACGTGGCCATCGTGCACAGCCGGAAATCGTCGTCCATCCGCGTGGCGAGGAACGCGCTGCTCGGCGTGCTGGGCATCTGGGCGCTGTCGCTGGCCACGGCCGCGCCGGTCGCGTACCATCAGCGCATCGTGGAGACCGAAGACAACAGCACGTTCTGCTGGGAAGTCTGGTCTGATCCCAAAACCAGGAAAGTCTACGTAGTGTGCACGTTTGTCTTCGGCTATCTGCTGCCCCTGATCCTGATCTCCTTCTGCTACGCAAAGGTAACGACGTTTATATATAAGTGAATTATTATTATTATTATTATTATTATTATTATTATTATTATTATTGTTAGTAGTAGTAGTAGTAGTAGTAGTAGTAGTATATAGAACATACAATTAGGTGTTCCTAAAATATTGTCCTTTGTCGTGCTTCTTATTTTTATTTATTTATTTATTTTTATTAACTTGAATGAAGAGTTTATTTAATGCACTATAGTACACTATATGCACATCTATACCACCTGAGTGGCAAGTAAAGGTCCAGTTTAGCCTTTTTTGTGTGTTTGTGTGTGTGTGTGTGTGTGTGTGTGTGTGTGTGTGTGTGTGTGTGTGTGTATGTCTGTGTGTTCGTACACTGTTTGTCTCATACAGTACATTTCCTTTGGGATCATGTGGTTGTGATTGATGTGATTACCCTGAAATAAAATATATGATAAAAATGGAATCATATAAATCAAGCAACTTATATGACACTATATGGATGCCTGGTTTTCCTGCCATATGTGGTTCTTTCCCAAACTGTTACCATAAAGCAGGAGGCACACATTAATATATAGGACGTCTTTGAGTGCGATTTGATAACATTCTGCATTCATTTGACAAAACAAAACCTGTTTCAGCATGACACAGACAAAAGCTCTGGCTTACTTGGTTTGGAGAGTAAGATCTCCTGCTCCAGCACTGATATTAACCCTGCTGAACACTTTTGGGATGGATGTGCACATTGACTGCACAACAGGCCTCCTCACCTCACCGACATCACTACCTGAGGTCACTAACACACTTGAACACAGCACACCCCAAAATCTAGAGGAACATCTTCATAGATAAAAGCAACAAAAAAAGAAAATAATATACATATGTCCACTATGTAATGGTGCTAATAATGAAAAATAAAGTGAAAAAAAATGTTAAGAATGAACACAACAACAACAAAACCAAAAAACAGATTCAGAAGCACCGAACACAAAATGTCCACTTATATAACGGCTTGTGCTGCAATCAACATGCTGCGTTTAATTACAGGACGTGGTGGTATTTTTTTTTTCTGTATTTCTAGGTTAGTAAATAAATACAGCGAATTGTCGTGTTTTTCTACAAACATGCAGGTACTCAACCATTTACACAAAAACCTGCGGAACATCTCGAAGAAATCGGAGGCTTCGAAAAAGAAGGTAAAAAGCGCCACGAATAAAACACTGCCGCATGACGTCTTCCGAACTGAGCGCATTCTCTCACTCGTCCATGTCGGCTTGTTTTCAGACTGCGCAGACCGTCCTGGTGGTGGTCGTGGTCTTCTGCTTGTCCTGGCTGCCCCATCACGTGGTGCACCTCTGGGTGGAGTTTGGGTCATTCCCCCTGAACCAGGCGTCCTTCCTTTTCCGCGTGGTCGCTCACTGCTTGGCCTACAGCAACTCCTCCGTCAACCCCATCATCTACGCCTTCCTCTCGGAGAACTTCAGGCAAGCGTATAAGCAGGTGTTCCAGTGCCACGTGGCCAGCGAATGTCCAACCGCTCAGGACGCCCGAGAAACGAGGACCAAAATGGAGAAGGTTCCACCTACTAACTGCACTACAGTTTAGCGTGCTCCACCTACTGACTTGACTTCTGCTCAGTCTAACGCTGGAGAGCTTCAGGTACAAGTAGCAGGTGTAGTGGACAAGCTGTAACCCCTTTTTCTTCTTTTGCCCTGTAATCGAGCATACTCTGGCATTTCAAGTGGCTTTTAGAACTTCGTTAAGTGAATATCGCCGGGTGAAAATACTCCTCCGTATTTTATGTTCATGAGTGCTGTGAATTCTCGTCCTGTTTCTCAGTGTGAACTCGTCCATGCCTTGGGAAAGTCGGACATTTCAGCTGGCTTGGTGTGTAATTTGTTCCGCCGTGTAGATATTTTTAATGGCATTATTTAAATGCGTACATATTCCATTTTTGTACACGTCTTGGGATCAGATGGTGGATGGAGAAAAACGGAATGTGAGCCTGAAAGACAAGATAAACATGTGTTTGCTGTCTGTAAATACACTGCAAATAAAACGAAAATACCTTAATTGTTCGATAATTGTTCAAATCCTGCCTTGTTTATTGCTGATTTATTAATCGAATGTTACAGTGATGTAAGAAAAAGACAAAGACAAGAAAGAAAGAACACCGATGTGGACGACCTTATGACCTGGAATGATTCAGTATAACTCATACGCATTCACAGACACAGTGACGCACACGCAGACCTGTTTTTGGGGACGATTTATACCATCTCTGCTTCCACAAAACCAGGTTAGTGTTTCTCTCTGATACACGCTGACGAGATTTTATTCCGTTTGTTTTGTTTTTTTCTCTCTGCCTAAGTGATTTTGTTTTTTACCGCTCACGTTTTTTTTACGCTGCTTAGCTTAGAGTTCTGATAAGATAAGAGTTCTTTAAATAAAGACGCAATATTTACTCTAAGCATTAAATTCCATGTTCATTTATTCTAATTAACTTAATTTGAAGAATGAAGAAAAGTCCCATTAATTTAAGCATCAGCATTATATATAATGAAGCAAACTATTTCAACTAAAAACACGTCTACTGTTACAATCAAGATCACACATATTACTTATAACATACTACATATAACACACATGTGCAAAAACAATGTTCATTCATTCATTCATTCATTCATCTTCTACCCCTTTATCCGATCTTCCCTCGGGTCACGGGGAGTCTGTGTCCTATCTCAGGCGTCTATGGGCATTAAGGCAGGATACACCCTGGATGGAATGCCAACCCATCGCAGGACACACACATACACACACACACACACACACAAACACACTTATTCACACACTAGGGACAATTTGATCCAAGGTGCTAATCAACCTACCGTGCATGTTTTTGGACCGGGAGGAAACCGGAGAACCCGGAGAAAAACCCCCTGAGGCACGGGGAGAACATGCACAAACTCCACACACACATGGCCGAGACGGGAATCGAACCCCGACCCTGGCGGTGTGAGGCCGAACGTGCTAACCACTAAACCACCGTGACCCCATTATTCAGATCTTCAACATCAGAATCTGAAATGCTTAAAAAAAAAGCAAGAAATACATTTAAAAACTGGATAATGTTTGAGTGTGTGTTTATACTTCAGACTTTATTGAACTTTATTTGTTGAAAATAAATGTGACATAAAACAAATGTGTGGAATAAATAATAATACTAATAAAAAAGCCCTAAATGTGATTATTTAGTTTTTTACACTGGACTTTACCAATTTCCAACTGCTCAAATAAAATCTTAAACCATACAAGACCTCAAATGACGGTAATTAAGATCATTTTTCAAGGTAAAATAAATAACTTTAATCTTTACCAAAACAAGAAAACACTATTGTATAGCACTTTATTCTTAAAATAAGATTTTTATGGCTGTAATTGTGATTGTAAGTCTTGAATAGACACACGAGTGTGTGTGTTTTTTTTTTGCAGTGTTTAGTTTTGGTGAAATGGAAAATGCCTTTAACAGTCTAGAGAACATAAAACACATCTTAATAACCACAGATGTTGTGTGTTGTGTGTCTTTATATCACTGTCTGGTCTCTCTTTCCGGTCTGGTCTCTCCGTCTGTACACACTTCTCATTCTAGAACGTCTCTAAAAATACAGATGAATGAGTGTATTTTTGTAAAAGCACTTTCTCGAAAAAGTGTGTGTGTGTGTGTGTGTGTGTGTGTGTGATATTATTTGCCTTTGTGATGAATATTATCTAAACTGAGTGTAAAATGGTTATTTATTTCATTGTTAAAGAAAACAATGTCCTTTGCTTATGGCTTTTATTTCGTTATGAGAGTCATTGCAGTAAATGATATATGACACATATGACATCATGTCCTGTGCAAAGTCTATAACAGATTTATAAATAAAAAAAGCACGCAGTGGATGTAGTATAATAGCTCTCATAGTGGCTGTGTGTGTATGTGTGTGTGTGTGTGTGTGTGTGTGTGTGTGTGTGTGTGTGTGTGTGTGTGTGTGTGTGTGTGAGTGTGTGTGTGTGTGTTTAGGGAATCCCAATATATTTATTTTAAATGTCAGTCGTGAGCACAATGAGATTTCTCCATAAGTATTTTCATAATCAGATAATCTGAGATCCAGAGAGGAAAGTGAATTAGCTGTTATTGCGGAATATTTCCACAGAGGGAATTGATTTATTCAAAGTGCTCCTGTTTAGCCTATTGTTAATAGAACAACATGCATGCATAAACATTTCTTCTAATAATCACGAGCAGACAAGAACAGGAGTCAAAGAACAGATGAGAAAATCAAATTCATTTCCTTTGTCGGGATGAATCTGGCTTATGACGTTAATATTTTCCCAGCATTCAGATCTACAGCTCTGACTCTGGACTTCTTCCTGACCAGGGATCACGGTGTCTTAGTCGTTAGCACGTTCGCCTCACACCGCCAGGGTCCGGGTTCGATTCCCGTCTCGGCCATGTGTGTGTGGAGTTTGTGCATGTTCTCCCCGTGCCTCAGGGAGGTTTTTCTCCGGGTTCTCCGGTTTCCTCCCCGGTCCAAAAACATGCACGGTAGGTTGATTGTCACCTTGGAAAATTGTCCCTAGTGTATGAATGTGTGTGTGTGTGTGTGTGTGTCCTGTGATGGGTTGACATTCCATCCAGGGTGTATCCTGCCTTAATGCCCATAGCCGCCTGAGATAGACACAGACTCCCCGTGACCCGAGGGAAGATCGGATAAAGCGGGAGAAGATGAATGAATTCATTAATTATTAATGACCATAATAAGCACTGTAATGATTTGAAAGCATGCGTACACACTGGGATTATGGATATAGACCGACAGTACACTTCCTAATCATATGCAGCTTTACTTTATCTCATTATCCGTCACACCTTGTGTTACATAACATCTATACTGTAACACACTCTATTTGCTGATCTGTTTAATACATATTAAGCTGTAATAATCAGGTGTCAGATTTTATCATGTGTCTGAATTATGGTTTAGAGTTTAGCTCTATATATAAATAACCATACGAGTCTCTGTGTGTATAAAATAAAACATGATGTGACAATTAAATTGTACGCCATTGTTTTTTAGCCAAACTGAACAATAGGTAGATAATATATAGTGTATGGTGTATAATATATAGTATAGTGCTTCAGTATGTGGATTTGTTTATAAATGTCAGTCTTTCTTTCTTTTCATTCAAATAAAAAAAGAAAAAAGATAGGAAAAAGAAAGAAAAGGCTTTCATTGTTATATTTATATGGAAACACAGTGAAATGCTCAATGTAGCCCTGAAACGACCAATAACAATTAGAGCAACAAGTGCAGGAAAAACTCACACATGACCAAGTTCACAACCCCTGGCCTGGAAAAGCCCCTGTCGTGTATTTAATATGTGCTATCTCCATGCTAATCAGCTAATTAACAGTGCTTTCTGAGACGATGTGTGTACTAGAGAACCAGCTTTATAACCTAGACATTTCAAACCAGCGATGACTTGAGACACTTCATGTGGACATTTGGAGGACTTTTTTTTTTTTAGTATAGTCTTTATTTGTCACATAAACATTACAGTGAATTCGCAGATTGTTTGGAAGTTGGGGTCAGAGCGCGATACGGCGCCCCCTGGAGCACAGAGAGTTAAGGGACCTGCTCAAGGACCCAAGGATTGCAGCTTGGCCATACCGGGCTCAATACTGGCTCAAACCCCTGATCATCACCCCGGGCTGATCAGTGATCGCTCGGAGCTACACCCTCCCTCCGAGGACTTTTTACTAGGATGCTCCCATCCTATTGAAGAAGAGTTCTTATAAGGTTAATAACAGGCAATTCAGCCATTAGCAGAAACACTGAGCTATAGTGACAGAAGTGATACATCAGGGATATTCAAGGAGATCAGTTTAGGAAAATCCTCCCAAATGAGGGGTAGGAGAGATTTGGGCGTGTCATATGAGTGATGTCACAACACCATATATATATATATATATAATATATATATATATATATATATATATATATATATATATATATATATATATATATATATATATATATATATATATATATATATATATATATATATATATATATATATATATAATATAATATGGATACATATATATATATATCCCTTAAAGATGAGGGGGGCACGGTGGCTGGTGGCTTAGTGGTTAGCACGTTCGCCTCACACCGCCAGGATCCGGGTTCGATTCCCGTCTCGGGACTGTGTGTGTGGAGTTTGCATGTTCTCCCCGTGCCTCAGGGGGTTTTTCTCCGGGTTCTCCGGTTTCCTCCCCGGTCCAAAAACATGCACGGTAGGTTGATTGGCACCTTGGAAAAATTGTCCCTAGTGTATGAATGTGTGTGTGTGTGAATGTGTGAATGTGTGTGTGTGCCCTGCGATGGGTTGGCATTCCATCCAGGGTGTATCCTGCCTTAATGCCCATAGATGCCTGAGATAGGCACAGGCTCCCCGTGACCCGAGGGAAGATCGGATAAAGCGCTAGAAGATGAATGAATGAATATATAAGATACCATATATTGTATTTTTGCACCTTAAGACCTGAAGGTTTTTTCCTACATTATAACATGTTTATATGTTGTATTTTGAAGCTACATAACATACAATGGGCTTTTTTTACAAATATACTGAAATATTGTATTTTGAAGCATAAAATAATCAGTGCTCCAGTAGGATTTTCTACATTCAAACAAGTTCATAATCGAATACTGCATAAACAACAACAACAACAACAGATGTATTGTAAAAAATACATATTAATTAATTAATTCGTTCGTTCATTCATTCATCTTCTACAGCTTTATCCGAACAAGTACATAAGTATTAAACTTCCTTTTTTTTAAAGCTAACAGAGACATTTTGTATAACGAGGCTGTAGTAGTGTTCGTGTTTTTATACTGAATTTGTCACTTTATTTTTTGATGAAATACAAAGAAAGAAATAAACAGAAGAAATAAACAAAAGTGATCATCTATCATCGATCTGTCAGTTATCGTGTCTCACCAGAGAGGGCGCCACTCGTTTAACGTCACGTGACTCGCGCTCTGCACAGCCGTCGACTGCAGCTCGTGCTCGCATTCAACATGTCACTGCATAACTGTAGCACCGTTTTCCCACTAAAATACACTTTATTATTGATACGTCTTTATCACACTGGGATATTGGGAGGGCCGGAACTAATCACCTCGGGGGCCCGGGATCGGTATGACACGAAGAGCACCTGTTGACGGTTTCTTATGCTTTTGTGCACGGACTATCAACAAGTTAAAGGGAGGATTCAGCCCGGATCCGGCTCTCAAGCTCCATGACACATGACAGTCTGGCTAATATGATGAATCACGCGCAGGTCATGCAAATCCATTAGCCTAGTCTTTTGATGCGTGTTTCACGTCACTAGTGGTCTGTCCGTACAAAATACTTCGCCTGGATGCGCTCGGCTGAGTGCAGGCGCTGTGACGGTCCCCCGATGAGATCGTACAATAGCGCCTGATGTGTTATGTGTTGCACACAACCCTCGCCTCCTCATGGGGCCTGATTTAGAGGCGGCACTACAGGAAGTCCTACAGGTTCACTGCTAGATAAGCATCATCGTGCACATTCTCCAGATTCTACAAGGTCAGTTTTGCTCCTTACCAGCAGTGCCAGGGCAACGACAAGCACCTTTCAAGGGTCATAACGTGAACCCCGTTCCTCATGACACTGGGGTTTTATAAAAATAAATAAATCAATAAACAAAAATCCTGACAGTTCATAGAATTTTCACCTGAGATAAAAAAAATTCACAAAATCTCATCATTCTGGTCGAGACATTATTTTATATATATATATATATATATATATATATATATATATATATATATATATATATATATATATATATATATATATATTCATTCATTCATTCATTCATCTTCTACCACTTTATCCGATCTTCCCTCGGGTCACGGGGAGTCTGTGTGTCTATCTCAGGTCTCAGGCGTCTATGGGCCATTAAGGCAGGAATACACCCTGGATGGAATGCCAACCCATCACAGGACACACACACACACACACACACACACACATTCATACACCAAGGACAATTTTCCAAGGTTCCAATCAAACCTACCGTGCATATTTTTTGGACTTTGGGGGAGGAAACCGGAGAACCCGGAGAAAAAACCCCCTGAGGCACGGGGAGCAACATGCAAACTCCACACACACATGGCCGTGACGAGGGAATCGAACCCGGACTCCTGGTGGGTGTGAGGCGAACATGCTAACCACTAACCACCGTTGCCCCCGTAGTATATATATATATATATATATATATATATATATATATATATATATATATATATATATATATATACTATATATATATAATATAATATGGGGGGACTTCCCATGAGCAGTATTTTCATATAAATAACTACATCAACTCTGCTCCAAGTATTCAAGTCATTTTTTAATATAAAATCAAGAACAAGCATCGACAAGCTGCAAATGTTGGACCAACGATCACTTAACGCTCTCCTTCCCCATATACTTCCTATCAAGTGTGGATATGCAAAGAAAGGATTTCAGTGTGTTTCAATGTAAATAAACAATGAATTGCCTTTTCTTTCTTTTTCCTATATTTCTTTTTGCTTTTTTTTTTTTCTTTTTCTGCTTGGTATTCGTCATGAGGCCATTCTTTTGTATAGGGAAGACAGCAGTCTGACTGGACTCGCAAACAGTTAACGTGTTCATTCAGAAGTAGTTAGTGAAGCTCAGGCTAATGATACCGGGTCTGAGAATGGTAGTGGGGCCCGGTGGCTTAGTGTTTAGCACTTTTGCCTCACACCACCAGGGTCCGGGTTCAATTCCCGTCTCGGCCATGTGTGTGTGGAGTTTGCATGTTCTCCCTGTGCCTCAAGGGGGTTTTTCTCCGGGTTCTCTGGTTTCCTCCCCCGGTCCAAAAAAACATGCACGGTAGGTTGATTGGCACCTTGGAAAATTGTCCCTAGTGTATGAATGTGTGTGTGTGTGTGTGTGTGTCCTGCGATGGGTTGGCATTCCATCCAGGGTGTATCCTGCCTTAATGCCCATAGACCCCTGAGATAGACACAGACTCCCCGTGACCCGAGGGAAGATCAGATAAAGCGCTAGAAGATGAATGAATGAATGAATTGTTGGGTGTTGAGGAAGTCTCAGGACGGAATAAAAACTGGTTATCTGTTCATCAAGAAAGGCTGAGGTACGCCCATTTGAAAGCTACTGAGAGGAACAAGCTCTAGAGAGAGTGATTTGGTTGAAGAAAAGGAACCCCAGGTCGTTGTGGGTGAGTTGGTGTATTTGTCTCAGTTGCATCCCGGAAGAAACATGATTCAAGATGTCTGGGGTCCGACTGTTGTGCGGAGTAGCTGAGATAACACGTGGAACCTTTAGGGTTAGGGTTTAGTGCTCGAAAAGTGCTCATTGGTCAGAGTTGCGTGCCGGTGCAGTGCCCACGCCTAGAAAAAGAGCCAGAAACACAGAATGTGCAACCCAGGGTAAGTTGGGTTCCAGTTGACTCAGGGTTGTTTGGAGTGGCGGTGTAATTGGTCTGAGGCTGAACCGTGGACCAGCATCATCTGACACAGGTAGGGATTCTTTAGAATGTGAGGAAGTGCCCCCGAATGCAGAGGTTATAGACGAGCCTCTACAATCTCAGGAGTTCAAGACTGGCGAAATGCATGACAGATGTTCCGAGCAAGCGAACAACTGCTGCTGTTCAAGCAAATCCTTTTCAAGTACCGAGGTCGGCTTGTCGTGCAGTAAGCATCAGGACACATACGGTGTCTCAAGTGCTGCCGAGTGTTGGTACTGCGTTGTTTGAGGAGGCATTACGGGGTGCTATGAACACTGATTTAATAGCTGAGTGAGTCATCGAGGACGCTGACTTGTTGCAGGGGAGACTCGAAGCTTTATTTCTATTTGTTGTTCTCTGTAAATGATCAAGACAAGAAGAAACAGCTTCCTGAAGTTGCCAGTAGGTGGTGCTGTGCAGGTGATATCAGCTCTCATAAAGTGAACGTGAGATGTGAAATAGGAGCTCGTTCTTATGTGAGGGGTGTTTTCTGATGTTCTTCGCGAGTGATGGGTACGTAGGCAACATTTCCATGTATTTACGATGTTCGTTTCTTTTGTACAGTATTCCCACTGCCGTATCGTAACGCGTTGTAACGCAAAACAAAAAAACACCTCAACTTTCTTATTGTGTACTTAAGTTTGTATCTACCCTACAATTTATCCTTAGATGGAGACCTAAAGCACTTCTTGTACGTCGCCCTGGATAAGAGCGTCTGCTAAATACTGCAAATGTAAATTTAAATGCCTTCCTTTTGGTTGGGGAAAGTTTTGGGCTAAAACTATTCATTTGTACATAAATAAATAAACTGCAAAATATGTGAACACAATAATGTGGTCAGGGGCACGGTGGCTTAGTGGTTAGCACGTTCGCCTCACACCGCCAGGATCCGGGTTCGATTCCCGTCTCGGCCATGTGTGTGTGTGAGAGTTTGCATGTTCTCCCCGTGCCTCAGGGGGTTTTTCTCCGGGTTCTCCGGTTTCCTCCTCCCGGTCCAAAAACATGCATGCACGGTAGGTTGATTGGCACCTTGGAAAATTGTCCCTAGTGTATGAGTGTGTGTGTGAATGTGTGTGTGTGTGCCCTGCGATGGGTTGGCATTCCATCCAGGGTGTATCCTGCCTTAATGCCCATAGACGCCTGAGATAGGCACAGGCTCCCCGTGACCCGAGAAAATCGGATATAGCGGTAGAAGAATGAATGAATGAATGAATGAATAATGTGGTCAATAAGAAATCAGTATTTGGTGAAATAACCCTGATTTGCAAATACCAGTCTTTCACATTGCACAAGTATGTTTTGGTACATTTATGTCACTCTTTTTACAAAAAGCAAACAGCACACCTTTGCTTGACGGTCTGTGAAAATCCGTCTTCCTCTTGATGACATTCCAGAGGTTTCCGGTAGAGGTTTCCGGTAGTGGTTAAGGCGTTGGACTCTGGACCAGAAGATCACAGGTTCAAACCCCACCACCACCACTAATGGGCCCTTGAGCAAGGCCCTTAACCCTCATTGTTGCCCTCAATTGTTGTATGTCGCCCTGGAAAAGGGTATCTGCTAAATGCTGTAAATGTAAATGTAGGGTTCAGATCTGGAGATTACAGTCCTATCATTCAGTCATTCATTCATCTTCTACCGCTTTATCCCATCTTCCCTCGTGTCTATCTCAGGCGTCTATGGGCATTAATGCAGGATACACCCTGGATGGAATGCCAACCCATCACAGGACACACACCCACACACTCATTCATACACTAGGGACTGTGGGAGGTGGTAGCCCAATGGTTAAGGTGTTGGTGTTGGACTCTGGACCGGAAGATCACAGGTTCAAACCCCACCACCACCACCAAGCTACCACTAGTGGGCACTTGAGCAAGGCCCTTAACCCTCAGTTGCTCAGTTGTAAGTCGCTCTGGATAAGAGCGTCTGCCAAATGCCACAAATGTAAATGTAAATGTGGGACAATTTTCCAAGGTGCCTTTACCTGCCGTGCATGTTTTTGGTCCGGGGGAAAGGAAACCGAAGAACCCTGAGAAAAACCCCCTGAGGCACGGGGAGAACATGCAAACTCCACACACACATGGCCGAGACGGGAATCGAACCCGGACCCTGGCGGTGTGAGGCGAACCGTGCTAACCACTAAACCAACGTGCCCCACTGTCTTATCAGAAGGAAGCAAATGGTCTTCTTCTTGTACTGGGCTTCATTCATGACAATGACAAATCTGTCCAATTCTTGGTCTGGGTGAAGCACCACTAGATCATCACTGACGCTCCTCATTCGCACCAGTGTATACTGTATGGAGGAGGGTCAGTGATGATCTGCTGGTGCTTCACCGAGATTTTGTCGGCCACTCCGGGTCTCCATCTAACCACCAGATACATAAGCAGGGGTGGAGCAAAGCTGCAAATCATCAGCACCTAATTCCCTTTTCTCTCTGGTGATCTGGTCATGAGAATGTTGATGGAGAAATCTCATCAGTCCAACTCCTGTGGTCTTTTTGTAAACTTCAGTCTGCCTCTATTCACTGATGAAGGGCCTTTTTCTGCATTTGTATGACCTCGCTGTGTTTCGATCTTTACTCGGCTTGCACTTATAATAATAATAATAATAATAATAGACTTTATTTATCACATATACATTACAGCACAGTGAAATTCTTTTCTTCTTTCGCATATCCCAGCTTGATGTTGGTAGCTGGGGTCAGAGCGCAGGGTCAGCCATGATACAGCAACCCCCTGGAGCACAGAGGGTTAAGGGTCTTGCTCAAGGACCCAAGGGCAGGCAGCTTGGGGCTCGAACCCGGATCTTCCAATCAGCAGCCCAGCGCCTCAAACCACTGAGCTATCCCCCCCCCTCCCTCCATCTCAGTCGCAGTCGTTGAAGGTTCGTTGAGGTCAGCCTACAGTTATTAATAAGTTTTATGGTCGTCTTGCTTTTTTTCTGCCTCTTCCAGGCTGTAGCTTTGTGGTTCGTTAACGCTCTTTCTTGATCTTGTTTTTTTGTGAACTGGAATCTTTGAAATATTAAGGAGAGAAGCCTCATTCTCACTGAATCCTTCTGACAGTAAAGCTAGACCGAGCCTTTTCAAAGCATTTCTTTTCAATGTTTTTGGCATGTCAATGGTTTTTGATTTCCAATGACCTTGGAAAGACTTATATTTTATTTTATTATATATTATTATCTGGCACTTTTAAACGTATATGTATATATATATATATATATATATATATATATATATATATATATATATATATATATATATATATATATATATAGTATATATATATATATATATACATATATATATATAATATATATAATATATAATATATATATATATATATAATTACAATATATACATTGCCACTGATTTGCTCAGTGGGAATACACATATAGAACATAGTTTACTATTCAGAAGTCCGTCATGGTCATGGGTCATGGTCATTGCTTTACTTATTATTTATATAGTGAATATTTCCAGTAGACATTGTTTTAAAGCAGCCATAAAGATATATGAAACATATTTAAACAACCTTTAAATGCTTCTTTAAAAACACTTGAAAAATCCCTTGTTTAAAAGAACACAAGCACCACAGCACCTGGGTACGATCATCTATTCAGGATTACCTGAACCCTGCCATTTTTTTTTTATTGCACACACGGATGGCAGTGGATTGGTTCCACACGTGTCAAAGTTAATGTTTAAGGGATGTCAAGATCATGTCTTGAGACAAGATGTATCTTGTTGTCATGGAAACGTAGCAGTTGCGTCATTGCGGTGTAAGCAGCAGGAGCGATAAAATAGTCCATGCAATTGTGCTCTGTGTCTATGTGTGTGTGTGTGTGTGTGTGTTCAAACTGACAACTGATGTAAGCCCTTCAGTACCTAAGTGCTTGATGATGATTTATTCACCACGGCACCAGTGTAAGGATCCTTGTGGACTGGGGAATGTCACGGCACACTTTACCTGTGACCTTCAAAATGTGTCCTGGTGAAAGGCTGCAAAAAAAAACGTATTATTCTTATAACCTGTTAAACCAATATGACACAGGCTACCTTCATGTTAACCGCAGATACAGAGGAGTTCTTTGTAACTGTCCAGGTCCCATTAAAATCTACCATTTTTTTTTACTGTCAATAGACCAGAATTTGTCAGTGTGATTATTATAATAAGCCCAGGGCATTCATTGATTTAATTACTTTAGAAGAAAAAAAAAAAAAAAAAAAAAACAACTTCAGATACTATAAATGACTGGCGAATGTAATTACTTGTCACTCTTTAGCCGCTCTTTCACCTCTATTAGGATCTGATCTGCGCTCGAGATCATTTCATTGCTGCTCCCGTCACACAGCAATCAATTACTTCAACAATTATCATCCACGCTGCGGAATAAAAATCAGGGAGCATAAAAAAAGCACTCCGAAGGACAGAAAATAGTGCAACGAGACGAGATGGAGGGGGAGGGCGTATTTTTCTCACTTTCCTTAAAGGTAGTATAATGCATTATATAACTGCTAGCTCTGAAATGGCCATTTCTAACAGCGCGGCGGGAACTCAGCTGATTGCTGTGACACTGCGGTGACCTACTGATCTACGAACAGCCTTTTCTCAGTCCCTGTCAAACAGCCTGGCCACATACGGGGAGATCTCACACCCCCTTAAATAATATAGAAATATAATAAACACTGTAGAATTCATTATTTATTGATTCCATATGTTGTATAATGCATTCATTTTATACATTCATGTCTTATATTTAAAGTGTGCACACGACCATCTCTAATGAAAACACGTTTCTCTTTATTGATTATATATATATATATATATATATATATATATATATATATATATATATATATATATATACATTGCCACTGATTTGGTTTGTTTGCACGTTCGCGCCTCACACCAAACGCCAGGGTCTGGGTTTTTTCGATTCCCGCCTCGGGCCATGTGTGTGTGGAGTTTGTGCATGTTCTCCCCGTGCCTCAGGGGGTTTTTCTTCCGGGTTCTCCGGTTTCCTCCCCTGGTCCAAAAACATGCACGGTAGGTTGATTGGCACCTTGGAAAATTGTCCCTAGTGTATGAATGTGTGAATGTGTGTGTGTGTGTGAGTGTGTGTATCCTGCGATGGGTTGGCATTCCATCCAGGGTGTATCCTGCCTTAATGTCCCATAGACACCTGAGATAGACACAGACTCCCCGTGACCCGAGGGAAGATCGGATAAAGCGGTAGAAATTGAATGAATGAATGAATGAATGCCACTGATTTGCTCAGTGGGAATACACATATAGGACGTTTATTATTAAGAAGTCCGTCATGGTCATGGGATAATAGAACATTATTAATATAGTGAATATAAACATATAAACATTGTTTTAAAGTAGACATACAGATATATTTAAATATATTTATATTTAAATGTATGTATATATATATAGCATATATATATATATATATATATATATATATATATATAGATATATATATATATATATATATATATATATATATATATATATATTCATACATTTTGGTCAAATGAAACCTGAGACTCCAGCTCAGATGAATCCTGATCCGGAAAGACCGAGAACCCACTGATCAATTCAACCGAGCGTTAGTGATCTTCTGAAGAGATTGGAGAACCTGAAATTCTTCCTCAATCAGGACTTTTTGGTGGAAAAAGCTCGACAAGAGCTCCAAGTGTCTCTCCTGAGTAAACGGCATGTGATGGCCACTTTAAGGAGAGAGACCGTGTTCTGATGAGTCAAAAAATGTCATTCTTCAGGCTGAACTTCAAAGAAAGGAAAAAGAAAGAAAGAGTCTTATAGCTGTCAAATTGTACATTAAAGCACAGCAAAAACATTGCTTGCTATAACCCCAGTGATGTTGTTATAAAGCTAAAACCACAACACTGGGTCACCATGATATAAACACCTATAGAGTACAGAGGGTTAAAGCTGGTTATTTTAAAGTCACAAGTGAAGACCTGTCTCTTCTAGAAACACGTCAACTAATACTTCTTCCTTTTAAAAAAAAATACAAATAAATAACCCTCGACTGAGTTTAAGGTTGTTTGTATTTTAATTGATTGTACCAGTGTTGATTTTATTCTTGGAGACATAAAGCGCTTTTTGTACGTAGCGCTGGATTAGAGCGTCTGCTAAATGCTGTAACGCAAATGCGAACCTGGAACTCGAACCCC
>JACRUU010000007.1:5597662-5655162 GCA_030449085.1 Kryptopterus vitreolus
TTTCGGTTTCCTTTACAAATCACATATATTTACAGCAAACAAAGAAAAACTCATTTTTAAATGTCATAAACTTAATTAATTATAGTGAAGGCACACTGGGTAGTGAGACGTGGAGTTTGTGATGATGTTTCGCTGATGTTTTATCTTCCGCTGCTGAAATCCTGAGCATTTAAATGTGTTTTCGTTACAGATGATTTTGTTTCTCTGCTCATGATTCTGCTTGTTCAAAAGTGTTTAGTACTAATACTCAATCCTCAAACCCTCAATTCTCAAAACCACTAACACTCAATCCAAAAACTTCACCACTGCTTCAGCACTACTTTGTGGGAACAAAAGTGTTTTTTTTTTAAACGGGACTTTTCTGTGGGATTCTGTGGGATTCTGTGGGATTTTGTGGGATTCTGTGGGATTTTGTGGGATTCTGTGGGATTCTGGCAACACAACTACAGCAAAATACTGTATACTGTACTATATCGCTTTTATGTTTTTTGAGTGATTTGCACCTTAAATAAAATTTATTATTATTATTATTATTACTATCATTATTATTTTTGCTTAACAACATTAAATATTTACAGCAACCAAAGAAAAAATTATTTTTAAGTGTCAAAAACATAATTACAGCAAACAGAAATCATCATTATAGTGAAGTCACACTGGGTAGTGAGACGTGGAGTTGGTGATGATGATTGGATATTGATGTTTTTGCATAAATTTTTGCATTTTTTTTGTGATTATAAATAAAATATACACTAATGCTCACATTATGAAACATTATAAATATTAGAATAAACAAATGTTTATACTCTGTCTGTTGTCCAATTTAAATGCAGTTGGTTTCTGCAAATAAAATGACTACACTTGAGTTTATGAGTCGACTTTTAATCTGGTATTTTACAGTAAAATACTGTACAGTATATAATGTTAAATCACTATAAAATTAACATTACTGAGATTTGCACCTGCCGTTATTTTACTATTAATTTACAGGACAATTTTTTACAGTGATGCAATATTAATGTTCGTTATAAAATGCTATATCAATCAAAAAGAATTGAAGTATTCTATTCTATATTTGACAAATAGCAACAATATATATATATATATATATATAATATATATATATATATATATATATAATATATATATATTTTTTTATTTTTTTTTTTTTTTTTTTTTTAGAATTTAATACAATCCTAAGTCCCATCTTTGGAATTGTATGATGTGAGATTTTATTATGCAGCTCCACAGCTGAGCTGGATGTTCTCATCTCCTTCCTGGCAATCATAAATAACGTCATAAATAAAAAGCAGTTAAAAAATGAGTGAAATGTGTGCGGCAGGGCGTATTTCTCTCCTTTAAAAGCTTCTGTATAAATCAGTATAAATCTCAGTATAATCAATGTCCAGATATGGGAGGGGGGGGTTCGGGTTTACGTTGAAGTCCACCGAAATGTATCACTCTGTCGAGGCTACGGCGTATCGACGCCTAACCTATACTGTAACATACACCATAACCTACACTGTAACCTACACCGTAACCTACACCGTAACCTGGTAACCTACACTGTAACTAACACGGTAACATACACCATACCTACACTGTAACCTACACCCTAACCTACACCGTAACCTACACGGTAACCTACACTGTAACCTACACTGTAACCTACACTAACCTACACTGTAACCTACACCATAACCTACACTGTAACCTACACCATAACCTACACCATAACCTACACCGTAACCTACACCATAACCTACACCATAACCTACACTGTAAACCTAACACAATTAACCTACACCGTAACCTACACCTTAACCTACACTGTAACCTACATAACCTACACCATAACCTACACCTTAACCTACACCATAACCTACACTGTAACCTACGCTATACCTAACCTACCATAACCTACACCATAACCTACACCATGTAACCTACCAACCATAACCTACACCACAACCTACACCGCAACCTACACCGTAACCTACACTGTACACTACAACCTAAACCTACACCGTAACCTACACCATAACCTACAGCTTAACCTACACCATAACCTACAGCTTAACCTACACCTTAACCTACACTGTAACCTACACCATAACCTACAGAGCTTAACCTACACCATAACCTACACCTTAACCTACACTGTAACCTACACTGCTTCATACCTACACCTACACATAACCTACAGCTTAACCTACACTGTAACCTACAGCTTAACCTACACCATAACTTACACTGTAACTTATAGCTTAACCTACAGCATAACCTACACCATAACTAACACTGTAATCTACAATTTAACCTACACCATAACCTACACCATAACCGACGATGTATGAAAGTATAAAACGCTCGCGACGGCATCGGCTACGTGTGTAGGCTACATTGTTCACTCCACGCAGAAGTAAAAACCCCTGCGATCACATCGTGCTATGATATTCTTTAAATAGTTAAAAAACAACACCATTTTGTTACTTAAGCACTCCTTTTTAACTCCTTTTTAACTCCTTTTTAACTCCTTTTTAACTCCTTTTTAACTCCTTTTTAACTCCTTTTTAACTCCTTTTTAACTCCTTTTAACTCCTTTTTAACTCCTTTTTAACTCCTTTTTAACTCCTTTTTAACTCCTTTTTAACTCCTTTTTAACCCCTTTTTAACTCCTTTTTAACTCCTTTTTAACTCCTTTTTAACTCCTTTTTTAACTCCTTTTTAACTCCTTTTTTAACTCCTTTTTAACTCCTTTTTAACTCCTTTTTAACTCCTTTTTTAACTCCTTTTATGGGCAATTTTCATACTTGAGTGCAGTAACTTTTTATTGAAAAAATGAGAACCGTGATTGACATTACAGCGAGGATCGTGCAGTCCTGCTGCGGTGTACATAATATCACAAGATCACCGATTTAAGATAATTAAAACACGGTGCGCAGATCCATGCCTCCGCCTCGGCTGTATCGAGTCACGTGCCGGTCTTTCCCTGCGAGCGACAGCCCGAGTGCCGTTGTTAGCACTTTGTTTTGTTAGCATGTGCACATCCAGGTCTCATAACATTAGGTTTTGGAATCGATGCACTTCCCTTTTGAATTACTGCTCGTGAGCTGGGCTCAGGGAGGCTCATTTGTGAGGAATCGATACGGCAGAAGGGATTCGGTGCAGATGGAGCAGTACATCAAGTCGCTCTTGATGGGGAAATCATTGAGGGTCAGTGCTGAGGAGGCTGCAGGTTATCAAAGTAGTTACACTCCTGCAATGCCACAGACTCTGTAACAGCAGCCAACAAATCCCAGCCGGCTCGTGACGGCTTTTACACAGCGTGTGTATGCTTTATTAAGATCTTTCCTATCAAATTATATCCCAGTGCATGTCAAATACACCAACGTCTGGTTATAAACTGTATATTCTCTTTTATAATGACATGCTTTAATGCGTTTTGTGTTTGTGTTACACTTTTATAGCACTCAACATCAGACACAACCTGTGGAGGAATTTAATAATAATAATAATAATAATAGTAAAAGAATTGAATACATTTGCATGAGCTATAATTTAATAGGTAAATAGGAAAGTACATCGTGTACTCGACCGCTTGTGTAGCCTACGTGGTTAAAAACAATGGCTAAGCACAACCACACAGATCACATCTTGCATAACCAAGTTCAGCGTGTTAGTTCAATTTAGGCTAGTTCAGATAATAATAATAATAATAATAATAATAATAAATAATAATAATAATAATAATAATAATAATAATAACGGGGCACGGTGATTTAGTGGTTAGCACGTTTGCCTCACACCGCCAGGGTCCGGGTTCGATTCCCGTCTCGGCCATGTTTGTGTGGAGTTTGTGCATGTTCTTCCCCGTGCCTCAGGGGTTTTTTCTCCGGGTTCTACGGTTTCCTCCCCCGGTCCAAAAAACATGCACGGTAGGTTGATTGGCACCTTGGAAAATTGTCCTTAGTGTGTGAATGTGTGTGTGTGTGTGTGTGTGTGTGTGTGTTCCTGTGATTTGTTGGCATTCCATCCAGGGTGTATCCTGCCTTAATGCCCATAGACGCCTGAGATAGGCACAGGCTCCCCGTGACCCGAGGGAAGATCGGATAAAGCGGTAGAAAATGAATGAATGAATGAATGAATAATAATAACATTTAGTAACATTTAATAACATTTATTTTCATTTACTCATTAAGCATAAGCATAAAGTATCATGTACTGTTATTTAGCATTTAATTAAAGTTAAAGCTTAATCCATATAACACTAGTACAGTAAAGTATTCATGCTTTGCAGAGAACTCTGTGTATAATAACAGTTTACAAAAGCATCATAATAATATCACAATGATTGAATTACATGTTATGAAGGCCCATAAGTAGATAATATGATTAAAGGGGGGGGGATTAGTAGATGCAAAAGTTAAAAGAGGAAAAAGTGAGTGTGTGAGAATGTGAGTGTGTGTGTGTCCCTGCAATGGGTTGGCATTCCATCTAGGGTGTATCCTGCCTTAATGCCCATAGACACCTGGGATAGGCACAGGCTCCCCGTGACCCGAGGGAAGATCGGATAAAGCGGTAGAAGATGAATGAATGAATGAATGAATGAGAAGCGTAATAGTGTAAATAGGCACAAAACTCACACATCATCAGGTAATAAAAGATACAGGAGTAAAGTTCGCGGCTTAGCTTCAATGGGGAAACCACTTTTGTGCCACAGGGTGATTGGTGGATAAAGTGGTAGAAGATGAATGAATGAATTTATTATTATAGTAGTAGTAGTAGCAGTAATAGTAGTAGTAGTAGTAGTAGTAAAATTCTTCTTCCTATTATTATTATTATTATTGTTGTAATTTGTTATTATCATTAAACTCCTGAAGGGAATATGAAGAGAATAGATTACTGTAAGTATTTTAATACATGTTCCTGGATCAGTCAGTGATCTGGATAGGGTTTAGGCCTGAACAGTAAATCCTTGATGCTCCTGACACCTTACAGCAGAACCTCGAGCTTTACGAGTTTAAACATAGAACCGGATTTTTTTTAGGGTTTGAAACTTTTTTCGTAGAATGTTAACTTGAAGCGCCACCTAGTGGACAAATAAAAGTAATCCAAAAGTCATCAGTTACTTTAAGTTTATAAAATAATTAAAAAGTTACACTATTTTGAATAGGAACATTTATAATCTATGACATTTCCAAAGTAAACCTTCCCAACACTGCTTATAAGTGACTGCGCCGCACGGACACCTTCGAATTTCAGCCTCGTGAAATTCCTATCACTCTAAATGTAATTAGTAGTGTAACTTTTTAAATACCGGAGAAAACATGAGGTAATTTCATAAACATGTGATGTGGATTTGCAGAAATAAATAAATAAAAAAAGAATATTACATTAAATTAAAAAGTCACAACAAATAATTTTTGTATCACAATTTATTTTCATTTATTATTCTCACTTATTATATGATTTAAATGGGCAGTAGATATATAGATATATATAGATATAGATATATATATATAGATATATATATAGAGATATATATATATTTTGATGTTATTTTTTTAATATATTGATATATTTATTCATATGTATAATCAGACATGGGGGCACGGTGGCGTAGTGGTTAGCACGTTCGCCTCACACCGCCAGGATCCGGGTTCGAGTCCCGTCTCGGCCATGTGTGTGTGGAGTTTGTGCATGTTCTCCCCGTGTCTCAGGGGGTTTTTCTCCGGGTTCTCTCCGGTTTCCTCCCCCGGTCCAAAAACCATGCAAATGCACAGTAGGTTGATTGGCACCTTGGAAAATTGTCCCTAGTGTATGAATGGGAGTGTGTGAGTGTGTGTGTGTGTCCTGTGATGGGTTGGCATTCCATCCAGGGTGTATCCTACCTTAATGCCCATAGACACCTGAGATAGACACAGACTCCCCGTGAGGGAAGATCGGATAAAGCGGTAGAAGATGAATGAATGAATGAATAATCAGACATCTGGTACTTATTATTATTGCAATTGTTGTTTTATGACTTTTACTTTTCTGCTTAATTCCTATTAGTAATATAACATTATTAAAAGTATACATATATTATTATAATATACATCATTTATACATCTTATTATTATTTACATCATTTATCACATCATACATCATCCCAACAATGTGTATATGCATATGTCTTATTTTAACTTTTGTTTGTAATTAAATATATATTAAATAATAAAACCTAATTCACATCAATTTTATTATGTTTATGAATGAGTTGATGTTAAACAGCACACAGAAACAGTTGTATTGTTTTGATTATAAAGAGAGACTGAGTGTTGAACGTGAATAACGGCGCGTGTAGAAGACGAGACATGATAAACAGGAGTTAAAGATAAACAGGAGTTAAAGATAAACATGAGTTTGGGTATCTGAGGGAATCTGTGCTTTCCTGTCCCAGAGAACTGGTTCAATTCTGATCCATGTGACATAAATGACCTCCATTGTGTTACATTGCGTGTTTTGTTTAGGAGGATGTTCTCATTAATGAGCACGTTAGTGCTGTTTTTTCGTGCTTCACGCAAATGACAGTTTAAAGATTTCCTCACTGCTAAATGGAATCATTTGGACAAAATGACATTGCATAGGTCACTTCCCTTTTATTTATGCACTCACTTACCACGGCATTTCGTCCATTCCATTACGTATTGATTCCATCACAGTGTTGGGATTTTAGGATGGATTTCTTTCCGATTTGGTAAACCGCTGTGCTACGTAAGCAGCTGCGTCAGGCTTCTGCTCCAGTCATTAGCACATGCATGACGCCTGGAGCACTGTATGGCCTTTCAGCCTTTAAGCATTCATGATTTTCTGCACGTCTTTAAATCGTATTGATCGCTTTAATGACCGTAATTGTTTGACTTGCATGTAATTATTCAGTAGGTAATTATAAGATATATATAGATATATAGAGGTACTATATATATATTTATTTATTATATATTATAATTCTATGTTCTAATATAGATATATGATTTACATATTAATAATAATAAGCAATTCACAAAAGTCACAAAATAACAATTTCAACAATGATGATAAAAATTGATGCATATAATAAGAAGAAGAAGAATAACAATTGCAATATATGTATCTACTTATAATATAACAGTTTAAAATTAAATGTATATACATATTTATTATTATTATTATTATTATACATAAATTTTTTCTCTTTTTGTCAGTTTGTTGATGCTATTTTTTTTACCCTCGGTTTTTTTCTCTTGTAAAGAAAACAATGTGTCTGCGTAAACAAGCTGACTTGTGTATTTTTGTATTTGTTGCGCACTCTCAGCACGTAACAATGACAGAGTGAGAATGTTTACCGGCGATTAGCAGAAAGGCCTGACGCTAATTAGTCCCATCTACCTTTATTGTTCCATTTGCACATTTCAGACAGACAGATCGTTATTAATTAGGGTCACCGCTGAGGTAAATGATGTGAACAAGAAGCCCTACAGCTATATGGAGGGCATTGAAACCAATCTCCCATTACCCTCGGCATAGCATTCGGTGCATTAAGTATTGGCACCGTTAAAAACCTGCATTAGAATTGCACAGGCAGCTCGTAAACTCTCCGATCGCAGGTTTAAAAAAAGGTCCTCTAATTGCACTCACAAGTGGTCCTTAATGACCTTTCAGCCAAATAAAGTGTATTAAGTGCATTAAATACGCCTGAATACTGACCTGAATAGCAATACCAGTTAAGCTTATCACAGGACATCTCAGATCTACAGACACTTGCAGTATATGTAGTACATATTTAATTGTAATTAAATTTTAATTTCATTATAATTACTATAATTAGGCGTCTTTATAAGATGCTTATAAAGGTAGTAGTAAGGTGAGTTTTCTTCCGGTCTGGAAAAACATTCCGTGTCATAGAAAAAGAATAAATGCTGAAACGTTCTCTGTTGTGAATTTCAGTGTTTCCGACTCATATCATCTCGTTTTGTCCCTCAACACCATCACAGGTGAATCAATCATTAATCATTATTTTAACATTTATATTCTTCATCTGTGTATGGCTGTAAAGCTGCATTTGGGCAGATGTACAGCTATACAAATGCAACTGAATTAAACTGAATTGAATTAAATAGAATTGAAGTGAATTGGACTTAACTGAACTGAATTAAATTAAATTAAATTAAATTAAATTAAATTAAATTAAATTAAATTAAATTAAATTAAATTAAATTAAAATAAAATAAAATAAAATAAATTGAACTAAACTTAGGGGCACGGTGGTTTAGTAGTTAGCACGTTCGCCTCACACCAAAATCCAGGATCCAGGTTCCGATTCCCGTCTCGGCCATGTGTGTGTGTGGAGTTTGCATGTCTCCCCGTGCCTCAGGGGTTTTTCTCCGGGTTCTCCAGTGTGTGTGTGTGTGTGATTTGCTCCGGGTTCTCCAGTGTGTGTTGTGGTGTGTGTGCGTGTGTGTGTGGTGTGTGTGTGTGTGTGGTGTGTGTGTGCCCTGTGATGGGTTGGCATTCCATCCAGGGTGTATCCTGCCTTAATGCCCATAGACGCCTGAGATAGACACAGACTCCCCGTGACCCGAGGGAAGATCGGATAAAGCGGTAGAAGATGAATGAATGAATGAACTTAACTAAACTGAAGTGAACTGAATTAGACAGAATTGAATTGAACTGAATTAAACTGAACGGAACTGAATTGAACAAAGCTGGTATAAGAGCTGCTGAAAATGACGCAACACCTTCTGATTGATCTGATTTGAGATTGCGAGTTTGAGTGGAAACATTTATGAAATCACATTGGAGGATGTGTTATTCAGAGTAACTGCTGGGGAAAGAAAATCAATGTGACAAATTATAGAAAGATGAATCAGATGCCATAGATATCGATATAAAGATGAGTGAGTGATCTGTGGATCCCTACATGTGTACAAAATCAAAAGTTTGTAGACACCTGATCAAAAGATCAGTATGTTTTTTGGACACCTTAACGTGAGTAAAGTCAGGTAGTGATGTGGGTGAGGGGAGGAGGTCTGGGGTGCTGTCAAATTCATCCCAAAGATGTTGAATAGGGTCAGAGCGCAGGAGATCTTCCACTCCAACACCATGGAAAACAGACCTTCATGGTTGTGTGTGCAGGGGTTTTGTCCTGCTGGGTCTCCTAGTTTAAATCAAGGGAAACGTTCAGCTACAGCATCCCATAACATGCCAAGATGAATTGTGTGGTAATCAAGATAACCATACGATGAGTTAAACCTTTATTCATCCCACAGTGGGGAAATTTCAATGTTACAGCAGCCAAGATAGAATATAAAAAATTAAAAAGAAAAATAATAAAGATAATGTACATGGATATATATATATATATATATATATATATATATATATATATATATATATATACATACCTCACACCACCAGGGTCCGGGTTCGATTCCCGTCTCGGCCATGTGTGTGTGGAGTTTTGCATGTTCTCCCCGTGCCTCAGGGGATTTTTCTCCGGGTTCTCCGGTTTCCTCCCCCGGTCCAAAAACATGCACAGTTAGGTTGATTGCCATTGTCCATAGTATGAAATGTGTGTGTGTGTGTGTCATTCCATCCAGGGTGTTATCCTGCCTTAATGCCCATAGACGCCTGAGATAGACACAGGCTCCCGTGACCCGAGGGAAGATCGGATAAAACGGTAGAAGATGAAATGAATGAATGAATGTATAAATACATATATGTGTGTGTTTCTTGATAAATGAATGTGTATATCACTGCTAAATTGTTATATAGTTTATAGTTATATAATTGTTATAGTTCTTATGAAAATACAGGTGAGCATTGTCTGACACCATGAGGTGGTGCTAGAATCTCACGCTTCCATTCTCAGTTTGTCAATCTGATTTCATATGGAGAATTTGTGAATTTGTAATATTATCAGACATGGCAGAAGCTAGAGATAAATAAATTATATAATATATATATATATATATATATATCTATATATATATTATTTTTTTTTTTTTTTTTTTTTTTGCACACAAACATGTGGATATTTTCCTGTGTTCTTCCCAAAACGCTTAAAAAAAACAAGTTTAAAAACAGTGTTAAATGTCCTTGATTATTCATTCATTCATTCATCTTCTACTGCTTTATCCGATCTTCCCTCGGGTCACGGGAGCCTGTGCCTATCTCAGGCGTCTATGGGCATTAAGGCAGGATACACCCTGGATGGAATGCCAACCATCGCAGGGCACACACACACACACACACATTCATACACTAGGGACAATTTTCCAAGGTGCCAATCAACCTACCGTGCATGTTTTTGGACCGGGGGAGGAAACCGGAGAACCCGGAAAAAAACCCCCTTGAGGCACGGTGAGAACATGCACAAACTCCACACACACATTGCCGAGACGGGAATCGAACCCGGACCCTGGCGGTGTGAGGCAAACGTGCTAACCACTAAGCCACCGTGCCCCTGTCCTTGATTATTTTATATTATATTACATACAGTATCTTGTTATGCCAGATTATATTCTCACACCTGTCTGGATCTGCCTGCACATTGTGTCTTTTAATTAAGAATGAATCTATTCAGTCATTCAGGTATTTGTTAATAAAAACACAAAGTGCCACAGTAGGACTTTATTAATCATTATTGTTCAGCAATTTCCTGATTAGCATCATTCAGTTCGATCTAAAATATTAAAGGATCTGATGAGTCCTAATACTCATCCCCAAGCTTTTATTTATTCTTATATTTACTGAGACGATCAGAAAACTGTTTATTATCATGCTTATTAGTTACACTGATGTTTTGCACAAACACAAACGATCAGTAAATAAATCAATGTGTGATCTGGGGATCTTTTTATATCCATGAATGTTTCCTGTTTAGGTTTCATTGAGGAAATCCTGTTTATTTATTTATTACATTTAATAGAATGGGATTCAGCGTTGTGTCAGTGTCTCAAGTGGTGTCAGTCAGCACCGTGAAAACGGGAGCACCTGATTGGCTCCTTTTCACCCCGATGTCATGGAGACGGGACTTCCAAGCTAAAGCCGAACATCTGTGACTTTCTACACTGGAAATAATACTCACTGACATCTGGAATTAATATCAGCAGTCCGCTATAACAGCCACAGGCTGCGTTTAATCACTTCTTAACAATCATCAAACTTTAATGCATGGACGATAGAGGATGAGGAGGGGTTCATTCATTCATTCATTCATCTTCTAGCGCTTTATCCGATCTTCCCTCGGGTCACGGGGAGTCTGTGCCTATCTCAGGCGTCTATGGGCATTAAGGCAGGATACACCCCCTAATGGAATGCCAACCCATCACAGAATACACACACATAAACACACTAATCAACGCCTCCATGTTTTTGGACCCGGGAGGAAACCGGAGAACGCGGAGAAAAACCTCCTGAGGCACGGGGAGAACATGCACAAACCACCGTGCCCCCCTAGGAGAGGTTGACTTTGAATTAATTTTTCTCCTCATGGGTTTCTTCATCCTGTCATCTCAGGGAGTTTTTCATCCACAACAGTCACCACTAAGTAAATATAAACGAATAATTATAAGGAACAAATTATTCTATTTTTTTCATCTGTGTAAAATCTGCTCGGAGACAATGTTCGCTTTGAAAAGCGTTCGAGGAATAGATAGAACAACATCATAATGTTGTTTTGAATCTGAAACTGGTGTAAACGTTTGTTTGTTTGTTTGTTTGTTTGTTTGTTTGTTTGTTTGTTTTGTACGTGAGAGAGATGTCCATTGTCTCACCGTGACAGTATCAGCACTTCGCCTCTGCTCGGGTTTATTTCACATTCTGGCCTCATGTTCTGTGTTTGATGTTTTCATCCTTCAGTAAGTTATACAGCTCTGGCACACTGCAAGCTGAGAAAGCAGACATAATGTCATTACGACGTGACGTGTCCCACCACGACCCATTGAGAGCTCAGGGTGTCCCCGGGGGAAGCTCCTCTTTATTCCCACAGTCTCGGCAGATATTCTCCCAGGATAAAGATCTAACCGGAGAAAGAGGTCAACTATAAGCAAATATCTCTCAATAATGGCTGAAAGTGGATTTAATTTTTCACAAAGCATCCATATTATCCCAGAGGATAAAGCTCATAAAGCACAGACCTTTGTTCGGCCGAGGTTTTATAATGTTAATTTAGACTCGGAGGTGACAAATGTTGTTTTGTCTACAGACTGCAATAAATTATTTTTTTCCAGGATTCAACTGATAGAAAATACAAATACTAAATAATGTATCATTTAAAACTCTTTTTTTTTTCATACTCCATTTATTTTCCATTTTTTTTTGGTCATGAAAATGTACTGAAGAAACTTTTTTATCCATTTACAGCTACATTGAGCTTCCGTAGTTAATCGTTTATGTGGCCTTTGATTTCTTGTTTCTTACTATTATGTACTTTAGCCAAACAAGTTTGATTTTAAATGTGCTTTATAAATAAAATGACATTTAATCTCTCATTAATCTGTCATAAAGACTTTGCAGTGAGTGATTTTTGTTACCACACAGGACATATAATGATGCAGGAGATTAAAAACATTTTAATAATGAGTATACAAATCAAGCATCACGTATTATAAACAATATAAGTGATGATAATGTGTTTTGGATTGTTAAACATTGCCCTTCGTGTGTATAATTCCAGTCTCGGACAATGAAGTGTGCGCTATAGAATGGGTTGGGTATGGATTAGCTGTTGCTATAGTAACACGGAGGGATTAAGACCAGCTCCGGTGTAATATAAACTTTTGGTCTGAATTGCAGTTTACACAAACGCCAAAGAAAAAGGCAATTGATGCCTTTAGAACATTGATATTTGAAACTACAACAGCTACACTATTATTAGATGGTTAAAAGATTGTGTGCCGCATTAATACCATCTCACATGGATCTACAACATTACTATAAACATCGATTAAACTGTTGTTCATTGTAAAATGTCATTCATTTAAATGATTTTTGCTCAAATAAGATGTTTTAATCTTTTATTTGGGACAAATGAGCTCAAATTCTTGAAGCTCGTGAGCCTCCGTCTAAAATGTGTGTGTGTGTGTGTGTGTGCGTGTTAAAAAAGGGCTCTGCTTCAAGCTTTGGCTCCAGGTTCCCAGTGTGTTCCTCTTATTAGTCTTGCCGGGTGTGTGAGCGGCCCTCTCCTCTGGCCTGTTGTTGTTTGTGAGTGCTAGGGGAGCTGCTGAAATGACAGGACATGCCAACAAATTGCATCACTTCTGCTTCAGTGACTGAGGACAAAGTAGCGCCATATGCCCAGATCCAGCGATGAATGGGGCTCATTTCCATGGTCCACTCCGGCCCCCAGTAACCACCCCCACCCCCCCCCCCCCCCATACACACACACACTACTCCCTCCCCCATCGTACATCCAACCCCACCCCATCCCAAACCACCCCAACTGCTTTATCTTCCTCCCGCTTCCTCCCCAGATGCCTGTATGCTATTGCTACATGCCCAATATTGCCTTGTTGGTAAAAGTGCCTTTAGTTCTTTTTGAAACTTATTTTATTGTAAATTATACAATACATTTCCATCGCATTCTGGATCCAAATATAAAACTGACTATTAATACAATTCCATTTTCTTCACCAGTGACCTAACAGATTTTTTTTTTCTGTAAATAACATTTACCAGAAGAATAAATAAATAGATAATAAATAATAAAAAACTAAAAATAATATTTTCAAAGTAATATTTATTTTCAATAAGGCTTATTAATGAATTAAAATGAATAAATTCCTTCATTTATATATATATATATATATATATATATATATATATATATATATATTATATTATATTTCTTTATTTTTAATATGAATATTGTCATTATAATAACTTATTATATTATACTCATCATTATCATAGGTGAGACTACAGAAAATATTATACATATATATATATATATATATATATATTATATATATATATATATATATATATATATAATATATATATTATTGTTTGATAATACTACTACAATTAATGTATTACCTATTATTATTATTATTATTAGTAGTAGTAGTAGTAGTAGTAGTAGTAGTAGTAGTATTATATAACGTGCAAAACATTTCGATTAAATGTTATAAATGTATATATAACCTTAGTTAAAATAAATGTTATAAATGTTATAAATATATGTATGTATATATATATATATATATATCTATATATATATATATATATATATATATAGTGTTTGATAACACTACTGCATTTATAGTGATTATTATTATTATTATTATTAATATTATTATCATTATTATTATTAACATGCTGCTTTCATGCATTCACTATAAAGAAGGTATCAGTTTAATGTTATCTACACGGAACCCTTCTCCATCTCCACCCACGAGCTGTGTGTCCTCATAATCCCTCTAATTAGAGTGCAGCGCTGATGATCAATTAAAACACCGGGGTCTAATCTGTTAACTTCACCCTTTGCCCTGTGCTTGCAAACTCGCCCATTAGTATCAGTTTATTTTATTAAAAGGGCTATTAAGCTTGGAGAAGGGAAACGATCCAAAACCTTTATCACGATCACTGCCTGTGTGTGGCAGTGTGTTTACTGATTAGTTATTTCCAGTATCTGATGATACATCTAATTACAAAGTGTGTCTGTGTGTGTGTGTGTGTGTGTGGGTGGGTGTGTGTGCTTAGAAGAGAGAGAGAGAGAAAGAGAGAGAGAGAGAGAGAGAGAGAGAGAGAGAATCTCTGGGTGTCTGTCAGTGTTAAATTGAGCATGGACAGTCCAGAGGCTGAAATCATGTCTGTACAGATGTTGGATGGCAGATTTCCTCCCTAAATGAATGTAGATCACTTTGCTAACGCTAATGAGCACAACTCTGGACAGCTTTTAATCACTAACTCTCTGCCCGTTGTCAAAAAATAAGCATATCACATTTACATATCAAATGTCTCTCTGATGTCTGACGCACATGTGGAACATCTGTAATTCACTATTATACACTGCAGAATAAAATCATTTTTACACTGTTTATTAAACAGAAAGACAGAGTTTTGTGTTGTGATGTAATATTTATACAATAGACTGTTTTGAATGAAGAAAAAAAAAAAACTCGGATATTCCTGCATTTCTGATGCTAGAGGTGATGTGATATTGCCTTCTTTATAACGCTGACCGTGACTGTGATTGGTCACCGCTGCTCGAAAACTATTGTTTATTCTAACTGTAAACGTTTCCTGATTCAATTCAAAGAGGAGAAAATTAATGCATTCAACAACTTCACAGTAACTTATGAAAGGGTCACCAGTAAAAAAAGGAAAGAAAGAAAGAAAGAAAGAAAGAAAGAAAGAAAGAAAGAAAGAAAGAAAGAAAGAAAGAAAAAGAAAGAAAGAAAGAAAGAAAAAAGAAAAGAATATAAAAAGAAAGAAAGAAAGAAAGAAAGAAAGAAAGAAAGAAAGAAAAGAAAGAAAGAAAGAAAGAAAGAAAGAAAGAAAGAAAGAAAGAAAGAAAGAAAGAAAGAAAGGAAAAAGAAGAGAAAGAATAAACCAGGTTAAGAAAGGAAAGAATAAAGAAAGAAAGAAAGAAAGAAAGAATCAAAGAAAGAAAGAAATTTAGAAAGAAAGAAAAAAAAAGAAATGAAAGAAAAAGAAAGAAAAAGAAAAAAAAAAAGAAAAAGAAAGAAAAAAGAAAACAGAAAAAAAAGAAAGAAGAAAGAAAGAAGAAGTAAGAAAGAAAGAAAGAAAGAAAGAAAGAATAAAACAAAAAAGAAAAAGAAAGAAAGAAAAAAGAAAAAATAAATAAAGAATAGAAAGAAAAAAAAGAAAGAAAGAAAGAAGCAGGGAAAGAAAGAAAGAAAGAAAGAAAGAAGCAGGAAAAAAAGAAAGAAAGAAAGAAAGAAAGAAAGAAAGAAAAAAGAAAGAACAAAGAAAGAAATAAAGAAAGAAGAAAGAAAGAAAAGAAAGAAAGAAAGAAAAGAAAGAAGGGAAAAGAAAGAAGAAAGAAAGAAGAAGAAAGAAGAAAGAAAGAAAGAAAGAAAGAAAGGAAAGGAAAAATAAAGAAAGAAAGGAAAGAAAGAAAGAAAGAAAGAAAGAAAGAAGAAGAGAAAGAAGAAAGAAAGAAAGAAAGGGAAAAAGAAAGAAAGAATAAAGAAAGAAAGAAAGAAAGAAAAAGAAAGAGTGAAAGAAAGAAAGAAAGAAAGTGCTAGAAGACAAGACAGACATGTTTATAATGTGTCCAGCCAGATGTGTTTTTTCTACCGCAGGGTTCCGTGCTGAAACGCTGACATTCTCACAACACCTGGAACGAGCGATTCTCTGACTTCATTTATGCTTCCTCGCTTTTCAAGTCAAGTCGGCTTTACTAGACTAGACTTTACTTTTTTATAGAAAAATAAACAAACAAACAAACAAACAATGTGCATTTGCTTTTTCTATGTACTGTGTGTCGTTTTATTTACTGCTGCCTCATGACCGGCTGTTTACATAAACCGCATGATGCGTACAGATGTTCCTAATATAGTATATTACTATATAGTATATATATATATAATATATATATATATATATATATATATATATATATATATATATATATATATATATATATATATATATATGTAATCTCACACAGTGTTATTGATGCATATTGACTGTACTGCATGTTTAAGTTCATGTGTTTGCTTCTCATCCTGGAATCATTAAAATAATAAATAAATAAATAAATAAATAAATAAAATAAACAGAAACACACCTTGTAACTTTGAGCTGTAAAGTAGTTCAAGGTTCTTGGTGAGCATATGTTTACTGTGGGATTGAGGGGGAATCTCTGTGGGCTGTAATTCTGACCTGCCTCACTGATGATGATTGTTTGTATGTGTTCCTGCCACCTTCTCTGGCTCTCCACCAGCTGTTCCCTGCCACCGGCATTCCGACTCCTTCTCTCCGTGTCTGACCACGATTGTGTCGACCCTCAGGTGATGTTTTGGTGCCAGGCCGGCTGGGTTTATGCCAGATACCGTAGTGCTTATGTCCTTAACAGTCCTGTTCTAGTGATCTTGAATGATCAAATCATCTGAGTAGTGAAGACTCTATTTTATACACTTTATACCGTGGCGTCGTTTACAATCCAGCCGTGAGGAAATATAATATATAAAATATAATATTATAACGGGGTCACGGGGAGTCTGTGGCGTATCTCAGGCGTCTATGGGCATTAAGGCAGGATACACCCTGGATGGAATGCCAACCCATCGCAGGACACACACACACACACACACACACACACACACACACACACACACTGATTCACACATTAGGGGCAATTTTCCAAGGTGCCAATCAAACCTACCGTGCATGTTTTTGGACCGGGAGGAAACCGGAGAACCCGGAGAAAAACCCCCTGAGACACAGGGGAGAACATGCAAACTCCAAACACACACATGTATCCGAGACGGGAATCGAACCCGGACCCTGGCAGTGTGAGGAGAACGTGTTAACCACTAAGCCACCGTGCCTCTTCCCATTAATATTTATATATAATATATAAATAATATATAAAATGGTATATATTAATATTTATAAATGAATATCCAAAGACAATGAAAACAACCATCCATCTCCATCTGTTCTCATAAACATGGGTTAAAAAAAGCAAACGATAAAAACAAATCTAAATTCATTTTATCTTTTGACCGTTTGATATTTGAATACAATATTTATATATTCTCAAATACAGTTTTAAAATAAATGGCACAAGTCTTCTTCAGTGTATTACAAAATATTTAGTTTATTTATTTACTTATTTGTTTATTTATTTAATTACTTACTTAACTACTTACTTACTAACCTATTATATTTCATATTTTTTAACTCCAGAGTTTCTGCACCCCGAATATCACCCTCATCCTGCAGTACCTGTGTGTGTGTGTGTATGTGTGTGTGTGTGTGTGTGTGTGTGTGTGTGTGTGTGTGTGTGTGTGTGTGTGTGTGTGTGTGTGTGTGTGTTGGGGGGGCGTGTCTTATTTAAAGAGCGATTTAGGACAATATCTATTTCTATAAATTAAACTGAATTTAATTTCAATTGCTGATTCATATAATATTCATATAATATTAGTAATATTACTAATACTAAGTTTCCAGTATATTATATTTGAATAAATCTTTTGCTGGTTTAAAGTTGATTCCCCGGGTTCTCCGGTTTCCTCCCCGGTCCAAAAACATGCACGGTAGGTTGATTGGAACCTTGGAAAATTGTCCCTAGTGTATGAATGTGTGTGTGTGTGTGTGTGTGTGTGTGTGTGTGTGTGTGTCCTGTGATGGGTTGGCATTCCATCCAGGGTGTATCCTGCCTTAATGCCCATAGACGCTTGAGATAGGCACAGACTCCCCGTGACCCGAGGGAGGATCGGATAAAGTGCTAGAAGATATATATATATATATATATATATATATATATATATATATATATATATATATATATATATATATATATATATATAATACATGCAGGGGGGAGGGGTGGAGCTCAGTGGTTTCAAGGTGCCGGGTTACTGATCAGAAGGTCGGGGGTTCGAGTCCCACTATCTATCATGTATGTATGTACAGTATGTATGTTTCTATCATTTTGTTCAGTTCTCTCGTATGGACGAAATGAAAACGTCTCCCAACTCGAGCGAGAAAAACCCGTCAGTTTCGCAGTACAGATTATGTGTAATGTGTGTTCTAGGAAATGACACAGGCAATTTTTGCTCTTGTAGATCTTCTCAGCTTTGGCCGGACTCTCGGGCACAGATTTATGTCTTTAGCAGCAGTGTGTGAAAAAAACAACAGTTTAACCGCGGCGCAAGACAAATGTTTTCTCCCTCCTGACTTTTTTTTTTTTATACTCTCACTTTCTTTCCAGTGAGCAGCTGACTAAATCCATGAAGTCAAACATAACATTCATCATTGGGCCAAAGCATTCCTGCCTGTTGCAGATGAGCCATGGCTTATGTTTTTGTTCGAACGTTTTTTAGCGTAACTCCACTTATGCAAACAGGACAGTGAAAGAGTCGTGAATTCTCAGGACTTATTACCAGCGTTACAATGGCGTTGTATGAACCATGTAAGGGGGGGTGGGGGGATGAGGGGGCTCAGAGGCACCCAAAGTCAACTTTTATCCATTTGTGTTTGTTCATGATCTTCTTTCGCTTGGATTTTTAACATGATTGGGGTCTCCAGGGAAAAAGCTCTCATATGGAAAGATTGACTTTTTTTTTTTTTAATCCATGGCTCTACCCCGGAGGCCGTTCCGTCATTTTCCTGACTGCTTCATTTCAGGGGGAATAATAGTAAAGCTAAAGAGAATGTTTAATGGTTTAGGACCTGATGTGCATTTCAAGCTCATTCTCCACTGCAGGAATCAAAGAACATCCTCATGTGAGAGAGAAAAGGAGTGCAACTCCATTCAGTTATGTTATTAGGATGAAATCTGCGTTCATAGAGGACGGGGGATATGTTCTTTCTCTACCACACTGATTTATTAAAAGATACACATAAAATATTATATTGCCTTTATACAGCAATTAACCATATACTAAAGAGCAGAAATGCATCGGGGTTTTTATGCGTCTATAACAGGAGATCTTTCTCTTTAACCATGGAAAGCAGAACTATATGGAGCTGATTTTGTGCACAAGGGCGTTGTCATGCTCAATATATATATATATATATATATATATATATATATATATATATATAGATATATATAGATATATAGATATAGATAGATATAGTGTATAGTACTAGTATATATATATATATATATATATTATATAATTAATATATAGATAGATATATATATAGATATATATCATAAATCAGATAGATAGATAGATATATATATATAGATATCTATATATACTCACCATTATCTAAAACTGATCTAAACTAGTACATCTAATAAGTCTATATATATATATATATATATTATATATATATATATATATATATATATAGTATATAGATATATAGATATAGATAGATAGATAGATAGATAGATAGAGATAGATATAATAGTGTATATATATATATAGATAATATATAGCTATATATATATATATATATCTATATATATATATATCGATATATATATATATATATATATATATATAAAATCAACTCTCCACTCACCATTATCTAAACTGTACATATCTAAAAGTCAGGATATTTTCTCTACAACTAAATATAAACTCTTGTGATTCTGAACTTTAGAGTTTCTCCAACACGATGTTTTTATTCCCCTGAACAATTCCAAAAGAGCGATCAGTCAGACAACGTGACACACACACACGGCTACTGTAAAGAGTGACAAGACATTTCAAATCGTCTTTTACAATCTTTATATAATTTATTTTATTGTTTTTTTTTGTCCTGTTTTTGAAAACAAACACATTTCAGACCTTATATTGAGAAAGTGTTAATGTTACATAATAGCAATAATGATAATAATAATAATAATTATTATTATAACAACAACAACAACAACAACAATAATAATAAAATAATAATAATAATAATAATAATAATTGTATATGCACTGTAGTGCCTTAAATTCAATACTTTGCTTTGTTTGACGTTATAATTAATACAGGAGACACGTTATGGTCACCGTACTTCATTTTTCTAAAAAATAAATAGATAGATAGATAGATAGATAGATAGATGATAGATAGATAGATAGATAGATAGATAGATAGATAGATAGATAGATAGATAGAATATACTTCAGAGATTTGTCATGATTATTAATGGATTTCAGCCTTTTTTCACTATAGATTTAAACATCATCGGACTAAAATCATGCCCTCTGAAAAAAAAACCTCAATCTGAGAAACACAAACGTTGCGATTGAAATTCTTCTTCCATTTTGGATGTAAATGATTCTTGGAACAACAAACAATTTTAAAGATGCAAAATTTTAAAGATGCAAAAAAAAAGGTGTAAAATGCATGTAAAAAAATGTAATGCATTTTTTGATTGAAAATCTTGAGGTAAGAACAACATTGTTATAATAAATTACTTAGAAACGATTCATATATTTAAATATAAATAATTGTTTTCAGTTTGTCTGACTTTTATTTTGCTAAATGTAATGTATAAAAAAAATAGCAATTAATATTTTACGCATTAAATTATACTTTAAATGTAATTCTGGGGATTTTATCCACATCTATATAGGTTTAATTAAGGTCCATAAAGAGTTGCAATATGCGCAAATCATATCAATTTGTGACAACAACAATAATAATAATAATAATAATAATAATAATAATAGATTTGCAGTTGTATGATGTGTTGTGGGTCTGTGTGAGGTGTCGAGGCGATTCAGACACTTTGAATTCATATCGGTTTCCAAGCTTGGCTCGAGCGAGTGCCAAGGTAATAAGCCCATAAAGACAGTCACAGCGACATTTCAATTTGCATCTGAACACTCGCAAAGGGACTCTCTCTCCTTCTCTCTCTCCGTCGCTCTCTGTCTCTCTTCCTGCCCCTTTCCTCCAACCGTGATTAATACACACATGTTGCACAAAGAGCTCCTTGTTAGCTTAATGGCAGGGTCTAAATGGAGACTTATATTTCCAGGATTATATCTGTATTCAATTGCAAATGATTTTTTGGGGGGACTTTTAATACCCCGCTCCCTTGTCTATGAATAATAGTATCATTTAAATGTAGCAGACACCTGGTGGAAGGGGGGAGGACGTGGGGCTACGATGCTGACCTGGCACCACTGCCAACTTCCCTCTTTCCCAGCCTAGTCTTATCCTTACCAAGCAGCCTCCAATTTCACTCCCGTACCTTCAAATGCCACACACTTGAAACTTTATTCTCCCTTCGGTAAGGAGGGTGTGTGTGTGTGTGTGGGGGGGGGGTGGATCATTCCCCTGTGAAAGGGAGAACATGATGGAGAAAAAAATAAATAAAAAAAGGATTGTGGTGGTTTAAAGAGGAGGGAAAAATAAAGAAATTCTTATCAATCTTTTCTTGAGATTTGGAAGAAAAGTCATGTAAAGGAGTAGTGTATAGCGTTTCAACGCAAGCCACCAATTAAATACTGTAAAAGGGGGAAAAGAAAATCCCATTGGTGGCCTTAATGCCCTTTTGTTGGCTTACAACGAAATGATTTATGTTCATCAGCCTCGGAGCCCAGGACAGAAACGAGGGGCACATTTTAGACGGCGAGGCCATTTGTATGCGTCCCTCGTCTTTCCCGCACACAATTGGGCCAGTATTGCGTTTTGCAAATTTATACCAGGATGTTGGTTTAGAGTGTTTCCCTGAAAAAAAAAAAAAAAAAAAAAAAAAAAAAAAGGGAGAAGTTTTTCAAGCAAGTGTCTGCTTTCATGAGCACAAGTGACTGAGGGCCACAAACAAAGCGTTGTTTCAAAACTCACAGATGTATGGCCGGAGTGAGGCTTTGTCCTCCGAGCCGGAGAAGGGTTTTTTTGGGACATTTTCTGTTCAGGAACAGCGCAGAACTGTTCAAAAAAATACTTGTCCGCTTGATGGCCGATATAAGCTTAAGCTTTCCCAGGGCTATATTTTCCACCCAAGAGGCTCTCTCTCTCTCTCTCTCTCTCTCTCTGTCTCTCTCTCTTTCCTGAGCTCATTGGAAGGTGAACATTCCTCCTTACTTTCTATGTCAATCTTTGGTTGTCCCGTCGGAGGAAAGGCAGCAGGCAGAACCATACCATAGTGTTTGTCCATAAGCAAACCAAGAACGTAGTTCAAATATCAAATGTTTATTAAATTGGAAAATGTGCAAAAATGTTTATTTTCTTGTTTTTCCACAAATCAAGTTAGATATGACGTGTATTGCAGATTAAGGCCATGTTTATTCATGTAAACACGAATCACTGCATGATTTCTGAACGAGATTCATTCACAGGTTATAAACAGCTACAGTCCGCTACTATACACTATTCAGATTCAGATCTTTGGAGCAACACACACACACACACACACACACACACACACACGTGCAGTTATGATGCATTCAAAATGCAAAGATTTCAGGGAAGTGACTATAACATTATTTTTCAGTGATGTCATTTTCATGCCCGTTGTTTTATTAAATCAAATATGCAATAAATGCACAGGAAGGCTGAATTGTTTTTAATAAGAAAAAAAATATATAAGTGTATTTTGCTATAAATCAAGAAATATCTAAAGTTTTGCCTGATTTAGACCGTATTTATTACCATGAATCACTGCATTTGGGTCACATGGTCACCTTACAGCTACATTCTTCTAAACGTTATTCCATTAACACTCAGATACTCTCAACATGTATGAGCTCATTGTTCGTGTATAAAAACTCCTCAGATGGCAGAATAGTGCAGCAGGTCGGATTCTAACCTCCCAGCATCATGTGCTCTGATTTGGTGCTGAGCTTGGGCTCACGTGGCTTTCCACTGGGTTCTCCAGTTTCCTCCCACTTCACAGAGACATGCCGCTAGATGAACTCTAATGTGACACTTAAGTGGTGGTCTGTGATGGTCTGGACATTCCAATTAAAGATGTCTTCTTGCTTCATACTCGGTCTCCCTGATCCATCTCTCTGACCATAATAACACATCTGAAATTAATGAGAAGAAACAAAGCCTTCACTGGAAAATAAAGTGCAAAAATATGCAAACAAGTAAACACAATTAAAGATAGGAAGTTAGATTAAGTAATAAACAGAATAACTTCCGATTGTCCAAAAATCTTTGAAATGCATTAATGACCAGTACAAATAGATAGATTTTTTTTTTTAATTTAACAAAACTTAATTGCTTTTTCATTCATTCATTCATTCATTCATCTTCTACCGCTTTATCCGATCTTCCCTCGGGTCACGGGGAGTCTGTGCCTATCTCAGGCGTCTATGGGCATTAAGGCAGGATACACCCTGGATGGAATGCCAACCCATCGCAGGACACACACACACGTTCATACACTAGCGACAATTTTCCAAAGTGCCAATCAACCTACCGTGCATGTTTTTGGACCGGGGGAGGAAACCGGAGAACCCGGAGAAAAACCCCCTGAGGGACGGGGAGAACATGCACAAACTCCACACACACATGGCCGAGACGGGAATCGAACCCGGACCCTGGTGGTGTGAGGCGAACGTGCTAAACACTTAGCCACCGTGCCCCTAATTGCTTTTTCTACAAATTAAAATATTAAAATCAGCAAATAATAACAATAATAATAAATAATAATTAATAATGAATAATAATTAATAATAATTAAATAATAAAATCAGCAAATAATAGCAATAATAAAAGAATAATAATAATAATAACATAACAATAATAATAATAATAATAATAATAATACTAATGAATAATAATAATAATAATAATAATAATAATAATAATTAGTAATAATAATTAATAATCATAATTGATCATAATTAATAAATAATAATACTTAAATAAAAGATGAATTCACAGACAGGTGTATCTGTGTGCCTGTAGTTTCTTTATCTGGAACTTTATACAGAGCTGAGCGTGTTTGTTACTTGTGTACGTGTTTATACAGGAAGGGAAAGTGCTTGGTGTTCAGCCGTTGTCTTCGACTGACTCGCTCTTTAAAGCTTAGTTACAGTTTCTTGCTACGTAAGCGCCATGTGTTCGGTCTTGGCGTGAAAACGTTCCCTTTGGTTTGTCTAGACTGCAGGAAATGCAAAATTGCATTTGTTTACAACCATTAGGAAATCAAAGCCAATTCGGCCGTTAAAGAGCCGCCTGCATCAAACTGGCTGCTGGTGATCACGCCGTGTCGGGGGAAACGGGCCTGCAAGAGTGCCGAACAAAACCAGGGAAACGGAAACTTATCTCTTTATTTTTTCATCGATTTGTTTTTAGCTTCTGATCATGTAATGATAAATACACCAAACGTGACTGAATCTCATCCAACCTACATAATAAGGATTATTATCTTGCTGATTCAAACAGGGTTCACCATTTTCATCCCACAATAACAAGATGTAAACATATTAAATGCTGTCCCGAATCGCCTACATGTGTGTCTTTTCATTTTTTTTCAATCATTTTTATTGTTTCGCTTTTTATCATTCGCTTCTTGGCCATGAAAATATCTCGTGTATGACATTTCACGCTTTGGTCAAATAATTATTCGGACAGAATAATATGAGTTTAAAGCAGGATCAGTAATAAGACAAACAGCACATTGTTGACTCGCTGTGTTTAAGCGATTCACGCCGCCTGAGAGTCCATTTGCTTATCATTACTGATTAGTGCGCACTAAAGCGGCTTTCATATGTAAAAAATATAACTGAGCGGATACAAAAGCGGCGCAGGAGGAGAAAGCTCGGCTCACACGCGGTTATTTCATTGCCAAGATCAGAAATGACACGATAAATAAATAGGAACTTTGAGAAGGAAAAATGAGATGTTTGGAAAATAAAGCAAGAATTTCTTTCCACATTTGAGATAAAACATGGAAATGGCACATTTCCTGTTTAAAAATAAATAAATAATACACACACACACACACACACACACACACACCACACACAACACACAATATATATATATTGCCACAGCTGTCTCCCCCCATATTGACCATATATATATATATATATATATATATATATATATATATATATATATATATATATATGTTCAGTGAAATCCGACATATATATATATATATATATATATATATGTATATGGGATATATATGTATATATATATATATATATATATATGTTATATGGGAGCACGGTGGCTTAATAGTTAGCACGTTCGCCTCACATCGCCAGGGTCTGGGTTCGATTCCCGCCTTGGCGTGTGTGTGGAGTTTATATGTTCTCCCCGTGCCTCAGGGGGTTTTTCTCCGGGTTCTCTGGTTTCCTCCCCGGTCCAAAAACATGCACGGTAGGTTGATTGGCACCTTGGAAAAGTTGTCCCTAGTGTATGAACGTGTGTGTGTGTGTCCCTGCGATGGGTTGGCATTCCATCCAGGGTGTATTTGATTGGGATGGAACCTTGGGAAATCGTTCAAGATAGTGTATGAATGTGTGTTTGGAATGTGAGTGTGTGTGTCCTGAGATGGGTTGGCATTCCAACCAGGGTGTATCCTGCCTTAATGGCCCATAGAAGATATATATAGAATATATAGAGTATAGAGAGCTATATATATATATATATATATATATATATATATATATATATATATATATATATATATATATATATATATATATATATATTATATATATATATATATATATTATACATTATGCTGTATACATTTAAAGCAGAAGATCCTACAAAATGATCATTGAGAAGAAAATGCTGGCACTCACTAGTTGTTAAAGTATGTAGAGAATACGTAAAGTTTGAGGACTTTCTCTCAGTGCTGTCTCAGGCCTGGAATTAAACATGTGTGAAAAGTCATTATTTCAGTGCGTTTGCACAGATGGAGCTCGCGTCTCAGTCAACACTGACATAAAAACGCAGCAGACTTGTGTGTTTTTGTTTATTCTCTCACATGCCCTTTCAAACTCTAAGGTGCAAAGCAGAGCTTTCCTTAAATGACTTTCTGTGCAGTCAAGGGTTTAATACTGTTTAAATGTAAAACTGAAGCATAAAATGCGTTGAAAATGTACAAAGCACGGAAGGTTATTTTAGTCATTTAATCAGTATGTGTATAAACGTAAACTTTTACACCAATATAATGTTTGATATTCAGGTTCGGCACCAAATTGTTCAGCGAATCTTTAAAAGAGTTGCATGAACTTTTTTGGAGAATCGTAAGTAGGAAAACTACAACAAAACAGTACCACAGTGGTGACACACAGTGGCGTAAAATGGTGCTGTGGTTTTCTCAGGATCCGCCCACTTCCTACAGACATGTAAAAATACATTCCTACAGTAATGTAAAAAACACTTCCTACAGATACATGTGTAAAAAAAACACTTCCTACAGATACATGTAAAAAAACACTTCCTACAGATACATGTAAAAAAAAACACTTCCTACAGATACATGTAAAAAAAAACACTTCCTACAGATACATGTAAAAAAAAACACTTCCTACAGATACATGTAAAAAAAACACTTCCTACAGATACATGTAAAAAAAAACACTTCCTACAGATACATGTAAAAAAAACACTTCCTACAGATACATGTAAAAAAAACACTTCCTACAGATACATGTAAAAAAAAAACACTTCCTACAGATACATGTAAAAAAAAAAACAAAAAAAAAAAACACAACATACGTGTAAAAACAAAAACACTTCCTACAGTAAAAAAACACTACAGATACATGTAAAAAAAAAACACTTCCTACAGATACATGTAAAAAAACAACTTGTAAAAAAACCTACAGATAAAAAAACCCTTCTATGTAAAAAAAAAAACACTTAAAAACACTTCCTACAGATACATGTAAAAAAAAACACTTCCTACAGATACAATGTAAAAAAAAAAAAAAACACTTCCTACAGATAAAAAAATGATACAAAAAAAAAAAACACTTCCTACAGATACATGTAAAAAAACACTTCCTACAGATACATGTAAAAAAAACTACACTTCCTACAGATACATGTAAAAAAAAAAAAAACACTTCCTACAGTAAAAAAAAAACACTTCCTACAGATACAAGTAAAAAAACACTTCCTACAGATACATGTAAAAAAAAAAACACTTCCTACAGATACATGTAAAAAAAAAAAACACTTCCTACAGATACATGTAAAAAAACACTTCCTACAGATACATGTAAAAAAAACACTTCCTACAGATACATGTAAAAAAAAAACACACTTCCTACAGATACATGTAAAAAACACTTCCTACAGATACATTACATTCCTAAAGTAAAAAAAAAAACACTTCCTACAGATACATGTAAAAAAAAACACTACATGTACAGATACATGTAAAAAAAAACACTTCCTACAGATACATGAAAAAAAACACTTCCTACAGTAAAAAAAAACACTTCCTACAGATATAAAAAAACACTTCCTACAGATACATGACATAAATAAAAAAACACTTCCTACAGATACATACACTGTAATGTAAAAAAAACACTTCATACAGATACAGATACATGTAAAAAAAACACTTCATACAGATACATGTAAAAAAAACACTTCCTACAGATACATGTAAAAAAACACTTCCTACAGATACGTGTAAAAAACACTACAGTACATAAAAAAAACACTTCCTACAGATACATGTAAAAAAACACTTCCTACAGATACATGTGTAAAAAAAAAAAATACACTTCCTACAGATACATGTAAAAAAACACTTCCTACAGATACATGTAAAAAAAACACTTCCTACAGATACATGTAAAAAAACACTTCCTACAGATACATGTAAAAAAAAACACTTCCTACAGATACATGTAAAAAAACACTTCCTACAGATACATGTAAAAAAACACTTCCTACAGATACATGTAAAAAAACACTTCCTACAGATACATGTAAAAAAAACACTTCCTACAGATACATGTAAAAAAAACACTTCCTACAGATAATACATGTAAAAAAAACACTTCCTACAGATACATGTAAAAAAAAAAACACTTCCTACAGATACATGTAAAAAAACACTTCCTACAGATACATGTAAAAAAAAAAACACTTCATACAGATACATGTAAAAAAAAACACTTCCTACAGATACAAGTAAAAAAACACTTCCTACAGATACATGTAAAAAAACACTTCCTACAGATACATAGTAAAAAAACACTTCCTACAGATACAAGTAAAAAAACACTTCCTACAGATACATATAAAAAAACACTTCCTACAGATACACGTGTAAAAAAAAAACACTAAAAAAAAAAAAACACTTCCTACAGATACGTGTAAAAAAAAAACACTTCCCAGATCATCCTAACAAAACGCTTCCTACAGATACATGTAAAAAAAAAAACACTTCATACAGATACATGTAAAAAAAACACTTCCTACAGATACATGTAAAAAAAACACTTAATACAGTAAAAAAAAAACACTACAGTCATAAAAAAAAACACTACTACAGATACATGTAAAAAAAAAAACACTTCCTACAGATACATGTAAAAAAACACTTCCTACAGATACATGTAAAAAAAAACACTTCCTACAGATATAGTGTAAAAAAAACACTTCCTACAGATACATGTAAAAAAAAAACACTTCCTACAGATACATGTAAAAAAAAAACACTTCCTACAGATACATTCCTACAGTAAAAAAAAAACTTCCTACAGATACATGTAAAAAAAAAACACTTCCTACAGATACATGTAAAAAAAAAACACTTCCTACAGATACATGTAAAAAAAAAAACACTTCCTACAGATACATGTAAAAAAAAACACTTCCTACAGATACGTGTAAAAAAAACACTTCCTACAGATACATGTAAAAAAACACTTCCTACAGATACATAAAAACTTACTACGTAAAAAAAAAAACACTTCATACAGATACATGTAAAAAAACACTTCCACAGATACATGTAAAAAACACTTCCTACAGATATACATGTAAAAAAAAACAACACTTCCTACAGATACGTGTAAAAAAACACTTCCTACAGATACGTGTAAAAAAACACTTCCTACAGATACGTGTAAAAAAAAACACTTCCTACAGATACATGTAAAAAAAAAAACACTTCCTACAGATACATGTAAAAAAAAACACTTCCTACAGATACATGTAAAAAAAAAACTTGTGTAAAAAACCTTCCTACAGATACATGTAAAAAAAAAAACACACTTCATACAGATACATAAAAAAAAACACTTCCTACAGATACAAGTAAAAAAAAAAACACTTCCTACAGATACATGTAAAAAACACTTCCTACAGATACATGTAAAAAAAAAACACAACATGGTTAAAAAAAAACACTTCCTACAGATACATGTAAAAAAAAAAACACTTCCTACAGATACATGTACAAAAAAAAACACTTCCTACAGATACATGTAAAAAAAAAAACACTTCCTACAGATACACATGTAAAAACTGTAAAAAAAAAAAACACTTCCTACAGATACAAGTAAAAAAAAAAAACACTTCCTACAGATACATGTAAAAAAAACCACACTTCCTACAGATACATGTAAAAAAAACACTTCCTACAGATACATACATGTAAAAAAACACTTCCTACAGATACATGTAAAAAAACACACAGATTGTAAAAAAACCTACAGATACATGTAAAAAAAAACACACTTCCTACAGATACAGTGTAAAAAAAAAACACTTCCTACAGATACATGTAAAAAAAACAAAAAAAAAAAAACTTCCTACAGATACATGTAAAAAAACACTTCCTACAGATACATTAAAAAAACACTTCCTACAGATACATGTAAAAAAAAACACTTCCTACAGATACATGTAAAAAAAAAACACTTCCTACAGATACAAGATAAAAAAAAAAAAAACACTTCCTACAGATACAAGTAAAAAAACACTTCCTACAGATACAAGTAAAAAAACACTTCCTACAGATACAAGTAAAAAAACACTTCCTACAGATACATGTAAAAAAAAAAACACTTCCTACAGATACATGTAAAAAAACACTTCCTACAGATACAAAAAAAAACACTTCCTACAGATACATGTAAAAAAAAAAACACTTCCTACAGATACATAAAAAAACACTTCCTACAGTAAATGTAAAAAAACACTTCCTACAGATACGTGTAAAAAAACACTTCCTACAGATAAAAAAACATTCCTACAGTAAAAAAAAACACTTCCTACAGATACATGTAAAAAAACACTTCCTACAGATACATGTAAAAAAAAACACTTCCTACAGATACATGAAAAAAAAACACTTCCTACAGATACAAGTAAAAAAAACACTTCCTACAGATACATGTAAAAAAACACTTCCTACAGATACACTGTAAAAAAAAAACACTTCATACAGTAAAAAAAAACACTTCCTACAGATACATGTAAAAAAAAAAACACTTCCTACAGATACATGTAAAAAAAAAAACACTTCCTTCCTACAGATACATGTAAAAAAAACAACACTTCCTACAGATACATGTAAAAAAAAAAACACTTCATACAGATACATAAAAAAAAACACTTCCTACAGATACATGTAAAAAAACACTTCCTACAGATACATGTAGTAAAAAAACACTGATCCTACAGATACACCTGTCCAAAAAACACTTCCTACAGATACATGTAAAAAAAACACTTCCTACAGATACATGTAAAAAAAAACACTTCCTACAGATACATGTAAAAAAAAACACTTCCTACAGATACAAAAAAACATGTAAAAAAAACACTTACCTACAAAAAAAACACTTCGATACAAAAAAAAAACACTTCCTACAGATACATGTAAAAAAAAAAAACACTTCATACAGATACATGTAAAAAAAAACACTTCCTACAGTAAAAAAAAAACACTTCCTACAGAAAAAAAAAAACACTACATGTAAAAAAAAAACACTTCCTACAGATACATGTAAAAAAAACACTTCCTACAGATACAAAAATGTTCCTACAGTAAAAAAAAAAAACACTTCCTACAGATACAAGTAAAAAAACACTTCCTACAGATACAAGTAAAAAAACACTTCCTACAGATACATGTAAAAAAAAAAACACTTCCTACAGATACATGTAAAAAAAACACTTCATACAAATACATGTAAAAAAACACTTCCTACAGATACATGTAAAAAAACACTTCCTACAGATACAAGTAAAAAAAACACTTCCTACAGATACAAGTAAAAAAACACTTCCTACAGATACATGTAAAAAAAAAACACTTCCTACAGATACATGTAAAAAAAAAACACTTCCTACAGATACATGTAAAAAAAAACACTTCCTACAGATACATGTAAAAAAAACACTTCCTACAGATACATGTAAAAAAACACTTCCTACAGATACATGTAAAAAAAAACACTTCCTACAGAATACATGTAAAAAAACACTTCCTACAGATACATGTAAAAAAACACTTCCTACAGATACATGTAAAAAAAAACACATCCTACAGATAATGTAAAAAAAAAAAACACTTCCTACAGATACATGTAAAAAAAAACACTTCCTACAGATACATGTAAAAAAAAACACTTCCTACAGATACATGTAAAAAAACACTTCCTACAGATACATGTAAAAAAAAAAAACACTTCCTACAGATACATGTAAAAAAACACTTCCTACAGATACGTGTAAAAAAAAAACACTTCCTACAGATACATGTAAAAAAAAACACTTCCTACAGATACATGTAAAAAAACACTTCCTACAGATACATGTAAAAAAAAAAACACTTCATACAGATACATGTAAAAAAAAACACTTCCTACAGATACATGTAAAAAAAAAACCTAACACTTCCTACAGATACATGTAAAAAAACACTTCCTACAGATACATGTAAAAAAAAAACACTTCCTACAGATACATACATGTAAAAAAAAACACTTCCTACAGATACATGTAAAAAAAAACACTTCCTACAGATACATGTAAAAAAAAAACACTTCCTACAGATACATGTAAAAAAACACTTCCTACAGATACATGTAAAAAAACACTTCCTACAGATACATGTAAAAAAACACTTCCTACAGATACATGTAAAAAAACACTTCCTACAGATACATGTAAAAAAAACACTTCCTACAGATACATGTAAAAAAAAACACTGTAAAAACACTCCTACAGATACATGAAAAAAAACACTACAGATGTAAAAAAAAAAACACTTCCTACAGATACATGTAAAAAAAAAAACACTTCCTACAGATACATGTAAAAAAACACTTCCTACAGATACATGTAAAAAAACACTTCCTACAAATACATATAAAAAAAAAACACTTCCTACAAATACATGTAAAAAAAAAACACTTCCTACAGATACATGTAAAAAAACACTTCCTACAAATACATATAAAAAAACACTTCCTACAGATACATGTAAAAAAAAAACACTTCCTACAGATACATGTAAAACAAGTAAAAAAACACTTCCTACAGATACATGTAAAAAAAAACACTTCCTACAGATACATGTATAAAAAAACACTTCCTACAGATACATGTAAAAAAAACACTTCCTACAGATACATGTAAAAAAACACTTCCTACAGATACATGTAAAAAAAAACACTTCATACAGATACATGTAAAAAAAACACTTCCTACAGATACATGTAAAAAAAAAAACACTTCATACAGATACATGTAAAAAAAAACACTTCCTACAGATACATGTAAAAAAACACTTCCTACAGATACATGTAAAAAAACACTTCCTACAGATACATGTAAAAAAACACTTCCTACAGATACATGTAAAAAAAACACTTCCTACAGATACATGTGTAAAAAAACACTTCCTACAGATACATGTAAAAAAACACTTCCTACAGATACATGTAAAAAAAAAAACACTTCCTACAGATACATGTAAAAAAAAACACTTCCTACAGATACATGTAAAAAAACACTTCCTACAGATACATGTAAAAAAAAAACACTTCCTACAGATACATGTAAAAAAAAAAAACACTTCCTACAGATACATGTAAAAAAAAACACTTCCTACAGATACATGTAAAAAAAAACACTTCCTACAGATACATGTAAAAAAACACTTCCTACAGATACATGTAAAAAAAACACTTCCTACAGATACATGTAAAAAAAAACACTTCCTACAGATACATGTAAAAAAACACTTCCTACAGATACATGTAAAAAAACACTTCCTACAGATACATGTAAAAAAAAACACTTCCTACAGATACATGTAAAAAAAAACACTTCCTACAGATACATGTAAAAAAAAACACTTCCTACAGATACATGTAAAAAAACACTTCCTACAGATACACGTAAAAAAAAAAAACACTTCATACAGATACATAAAAAAAAACACTTCCTACAGATACAAGTAAAAAAACACTTCCTACAGATACATGTAAAAAAAAAACACTTCCTACAGATACATGTAAAAAAAAACACTTCCTACAGATACGTGTAAAAAAACACTTCCTACAGATACATGTAAAAAAAAAAACACTTCCTACAGATACATGTAAAAAAAAACACTTCCTACAGATACATGTAAAAAAACACTTCCTACAGATACGTGTAAAAAAACACTTCCTACAGATACATGTAAAAAAAACACTTCCTACAGATACATGTAAAAAAACACTTCCTACAGATACATGTAAAAAAAACACTTCCTACAGATACATGTAAAAAAAACACTTCCTACAGATACATGTAAAAAAAACACTTCCTACAGATACATGTAAAAAAACACTTCCTACAGATACATGTAAAAAAAACACTTCCTACAGATACATGTAAAAAAAACACTTCCTACAGATACATGTAAAAAAAAAAACACTTCCTACAGATACATGTAAAAAAAACACTTCCTACAGATACATGTAAAAAAAACACTTCCTACAGATACATGTAAAAAAAACACTTCCTACAGATACATGTAAAAAAAAACACTTCCTACAGATACATGTAAAAAAAACACTTCCTACAGATACATGTAAAAAAAAAAACATAAAAAACTTCATACAGATACATGTAAAAAAAACACTTCCTACAGATACATGTAAAAAAAACACTTCCTACAGATACATGTAAAAAAAACACTTCCTACAGATACATGTAAAAAAAAACACTTCCTACAGATACATGTAAAAAAAAAACACTTCCTACAGATACATGTAAAAAAAACACTTCCTACAGATACATGTAAAAAAACACTTCCTACAGATACATGTAAAAAAACACTTCCTACAGATACATGTAAAAAAACACTTCCTACAGATACATGTAAAAAAACACTTCCTACAGATACATGTAAAAAAAAAAACACTTCATACAGATACATGAAAAAAAAACACTTCCTACAGATACAAGTAAAAAAACACTTCCTACAGTAAAAAAAACACTTCCTACAGATACATGTAAAAAAAAACTTCCTACAGATACATGTGTAAAAAAAACACTTCCTACTACAGATACATGTAAAAAAAAACACTTCCTACAGATACATGTAAAAAAAAACACTTCCTACAGATACATGTAAAAAAACACTTCCTACAGATACATGTAAAAAAAAACACTTCCTACAGATACATGTAAAAAAAACACTTCCTACAGATACATGTAAAAAAACACTTCCTACAGATACATGTAAAAAAACACTTCCTACAGATACATGTAAAAAAAAACACTTCCTACAGATACATGTTAAAAAAAGCATGCAGCTTTATCAAACAAAACATCAATCAACATTTACATGTAATGATGATGAAATTCTGAGCTTGTGATTGGATAAAGACTTCAGTCTTTTAAACTGATCACGTTTCCATCAGTACATTTCAGCAGACAACATCTGGATGGAAGGCCTACAGAACAGGATCAGTATACCAGCGCCTTAACCACTACTGATCAGAAGGTCTGGGGTTCGAGCCCTGGTATATCTCCAAGCTGCCACTAATGGGTTTGAGCAAGGCCCTTAACCCTCTGTGCTCCAGGGGGCAGCTGTTTCATGGCTGACCCTGCTGCACTGACTCAACTTCCAAACAAGCTGAGATATGCGAAGAAAGAATTTCACTCTGCTGTTATGTTTACGTGACAAATAAAGACTATTAGATTCCTGACCAAGATTAATATCATGTGATTTAATATCTATTAATATTTATTGTGTCACAGTCACATGTTGTTCCTTCTGTTTGTATTCAACATCGTGGGAAATGTAACAGGAGGAAGAGTGATTTTGACCAAAAAAAGAATCTATTTTTATTCAAACACTTGGTTCAAGATTCCTTTCTTGTGATCCGCTTCATCCCAGGACAGTTCAGTGGGATTTAGGTGAGGGATCCAGTCCAGTAGGAATTGCATTCGCGTTGAAGTATGGATTAATTGCCTCTTTAGTTCACTTTCCGGAACGTCCCCTGCTCCAAAACTACCCCACCTCCATGTGTGATCCATCCTCATACGCTGTGTAATTTTCCTGTGTATTTGTGCATTTCACCTCATTTGCATAAATACATTTCGAATGGATGTAGCACGGGGGAACGGTGGCTTAGTGGTTAGCACGTTCGCCTCACACCGCCAGGGTCCGGGTTCGATTCCCGTCTTGGCCATGTGTGTGTGGAGTTTGTGCATGTTGTCCCCGTGTCTCAGGGGGTTTTTCTCCGGGTTCTCCGGTTTCCTCCCCCGGTCCAAAAACATGCACAGGTAGGTTGATTGGCACCTTGGAAAATTGTCCCTAGTGTATGAATGTGTGTGTGTGTGTGTGTGTGTGTGTGTCCTGTGATGGGTTGGCATTCCATCCAGGGTGTATCCTGCCTTAATGCCCATAGACGCCTGAGATAGACACAGACTCCCCGTGACCCGAGGGAAGATCGGATATAGTGGTAGAAGATGAATGAATGAATGCATGTAGCACAAAACCATTTTAGACGGAAACAACGTTGTTTCTTTCAGGAAATCTGGGTTTGCTTTTAGAAGCAATTCTCGATTTCACCTTTTAAAAGAAGCGTCCTTTTAAAAAAAAAAAAGAAAGTGAAAAATCCCGAGCGCTCCTCGCCAACTCTGGCATCCGAGCGTCTCTTATTTTACAGGACTTTGTCTGTGGATTTTACAGCATGCTGGTGGGAGGCTCCCAGATGAGATGGACTCATAAAAAGGGCTCGGATGCATGTTAGTCGGCGTGTGTTTATTTCTGACAGCTCTTTACAATCGCTACGACACTAAATGTCGCCGGGGCATCTGTGATCTAAAAGCCGGTAGCACGCAAAACAAGGGAGGCGGTACGTACGATGCCTTTGAAGTGGAAGGGAGAAGAAACATGTGTCATAGCAGTCTGAATAACGATGGCCGACACTGAACGTCATTTATCTTTAAGCAGAAAAGCAGCCAAGGCTTCGAAACGGCTTCGAAGGAAAACCTGCCATTTGGTGACGGTGTGTGGATGAGTAAGCAGATGATGGATGTGCATCCGAACCCTGTTCCGTAGGCCTCTCAGCATGCTCGGGCAAAGCGCTTCCTAATCGTTATCTTGTCCCCAACCTCCCACTGAGCACCTAATACAGGACATGGGAAAGTTAAGACTTCCTCACATATGCTTCTTTATTGGGCCAAAGATGTCAATAAGGGTATGAGTTACGGCCGGCACTTTGTGAGCCGTATCTCTTTACATAGTGATGGAAAATGGCAAACGGCTTGAAGCTCGGCAAACCTTCAGCCTTTAAAGTGTCACGCTGAGACTAAAGCTTTTCTCATATTAGTGTTATTATTAAACCTACACACACAAATGTTTGTGATCATAAGAGCGGTGTGTGTTTTTCAGGTGTCCCAGTATTTTTGTCCATGTAGCAAGCAAGATGAAAGAAATATCATTTTAATATATGGAATGTTATCTGGGAAAAGTTGTATATCCATAATTAATGTCCACATTTTGAGCCATTTGTATTTAATGTTGCCAAAAAAAACGTTATATATCGTATAGTTACAATTCTCTCTCTCTCTCTCTCTCTCTCTCTCTCTCTCTCTGCTTCTGTTTTTTTTTTCTCTCAGAGTTAATAGAAGAAAAAGGGAACTCTTTGTGTGTTACAGTCAACTGATTCATATTAAATGCTAGAAACTCACACTAAAGATAAACAGGTCTGTGACACGTCAAATCGTTTTAAAGAAGCTCAAATCATTAATGAAGAATTGTTTATTTATTTAATGCTTATTATCATCATCGTCGTCTTCTAGCGCTTTATCCGATCTTCCCTCGGGTCACGGGGAGTCTGTGTCTATCTCAGGCGTCTATGGGCATTAAGGCAGGATACACCCTGGATGGAATGCCAACCCATCACACACACACACACACACACACACACATTCATACACTAGGGACAATTCCAATTCCACTAGGGACGAGGTGCCAATCAACCAACTGGACATGTTTTTGGACATGTTCGGGAGGAAACCAGAGAACCCGGAGAAAAAAACCCTGAGGCACGGGGAAAACATGCAAACTCCACACACACATGGCCGAGACGGGAATCGAACCCGGACTAAACACTAAACCACCGTGCCCCTATGCTTATTATTATTATTATTGTTATTATTCATTAATTCATTCATCTTCTACCGCTATATCCGATCTTCCCTCGGGTCACGGGGAGTCTGTGCCTATCTCAGTTTACTCATTTTTATTTTATAATTTTTTTGGTCATCCTGTAAATAAAAACAATAATATGCTTTATACATTTGCCATTTTTAACTGCTTTTAAATAAACGCGAAGAGCGTCTTAGCGTTTGCGTTTGCGTTGCCTGTCTCTCTCATGAGCTTCATTGTATGAGTCGTTGTTTATAATCGGATTTGAGCTCAATCTTCACCCACAACGAGGCGAACTCTGTGTTTTCCTCTTACCTCTATTGTCAATCATGGCCTTTATTGCTGGAAGCCGCCGTGACACTCCGGGCGTCATGTGAAACCACGGCCGACAGAAGGCAATAAGCTAGAGAATAGCAGCCATCTCACGCTAGCTCTCCCTTCAGCTTTGTCTCTCTCTTTCTCTCTCTCTCTGACCACCTTCTCTGTTTCTATCCTGCATTAAAGATAAAGAGGACAAAATCAATAGAGGCCCGGCGACTCAGATAAAAGCGGGTTGTGAGAAAAGCTGTGGTGCTGGATGTGGGAAATTAAAGTGATGGCAAATACCCTGGTCTTCTCAGCACATGAAATAGCATCGTGTCACACTGTTCACTGCTGATCTGTTTGCTGGTCATTCACATCTAAAACCCTCCGTCTCACACTGGAACACGGAGAACGTACTGTTTATTTCCAACTATTCATTTCTCTGTATCAATACAGGGAGGGAGATGGTAGCCCAGTGGTTAAGGTGTTGTATTCTGGACCGGAAGATCATGGGTTCAAACCCCACCACCACCAAGCTGCCACTAGTGGGCCCTTGAGCAAGGCCCTTAACCTTCAGCTGCTCAGTTGTAAGTCGCTCTGGATAAGGGCGTCTGCCAAATGCTGTAAATGAAATGAAAATGAATGCTAACCAGGTTATGTGGTTTTGAACCGAACTGCAGTGGAAATAGTTATACATTTACGGCATTATCCAGAGTGACGGATAAGGGCCATGCCCAAGGGCCCAAGTGGCAACTCTGTCGTGGGATTTGAACCTGCGATCTTCCGGACCAGAGAGCTATGCCTTAACCACAAAATGGCCATTGAAGATGATGTGGATTAAATGTTTTATTGCTCGACAGAGGGTCTGCTCTCAGATCTGTCTCTTTTTGGATGTACATTATTTGCAGAGAGCAGAAATTCCCTGGGGCCCATGGGAGGGCCCTGCTATGCCCGAGCTAAAGGTGGCGACAGTGCAGACTCCACTGATGGTCGACGTGGGTGACCACAGACGTATTGTAGTGCATGGAGCATCTCCAGGTAGTTTATGTACCACGAGAGTCAGGGTCGCCCTCTTAGACTTTCCCTCATACTATCCATCATTACTGAGACATAAAGGCAAGGAGCTCCAAGGACGGGACCTGGAGATAGGAGTTCTGGGTCCTGCTATATAAACAAGGCATAGGGGTTACCGCATGAGTGTTAATTAGATGGAGGGAATGTAATGACCTCATGTGGAGATGGCCGAGCGACCCACTTGTGATGCTGCGGCCATGAGACCCAGAAGTCATGGGACTGCTTTACAGTTAGCAGATGGTCGGGTTTCACTCTCTTGACTGTCACAAGGACCTGAGCGGGGGACATACCGGGGAAAACCCAAACTCCACTCAAGTATGTGCTTCTCTGAGCTGGAGCAAGCACATTAACCCCGGCATTCAGTCTTAACCCCATGTTGGCGAGGACAACATTTAGATGCTGATGGAGATACCACCAACCAATCATTGATGTACTTGAAAATGCCCCGGAGTCTGAGAGGAGCCGGGGCTACATAGCCCTCCATACAATTTAATAAAGGTTTGACGTGAGAGTGCTTGGAAGAACAAAGACACGGGAACTGGAGGCCACAGAAGGCATCTTGAACCAGAATTGAATTTCTTCAGAGGTTGTTCAAGCGACGCAAGTTCCACCTCGATAGTCTCTTGCCATAGACAGCTTGAACCTCCTGACACATTACCAGAACCTGCTGGGGTCCGACCAGGGTGGCACAAACTCCATTGAACAGGGGTGTTTGAGATCTGAACTGGGTAGCGTATCCGAATTCTATCACAGCAGGACCCATGGAGCCACACACCTGGTATGTGTTACCAGGTCAATAAACAAGGGGACCAATGGCATGTGATGGACGGAGCTGCCTGTAGCGGAAGCTCCACGGGCCTCTGAGGAGGGGTGGGCAAACTTTTTGGCTCAGGGGCCACATTGACACCCCCTACCTGCTTGTCAGCCCAGCGAACCCAGTTCTCCTACACGAGTGCGGGATATACCGTGTGTGCATACTATCCACTGACTTTTTGAAGGGAAGGTTGGTGCGCCTGGATTTTTGGCGTGTCGTTGGCACGAATTGCTGACGGGTGCGGTTATACTTTGATTTGGATTCTGTACCGGTAATCGGCTGTCCGGGGTAAAAGGACCGGCAGGCCAGATGTGTAAACCTCTTCTAGAAAAAACAAAATCTTTTATTAGCACTGTTTATGTAGCTAAATCTTTACACCTGGCAGTTATCAACCCTGGGGGTACGGTGGCTTAGTGGTTAACACATTCGCCTCACACCGCCAGGGTCCGGGTTCGATTCCCGTCTGTGTGTGGAGTTTGCATGTTCTCCAAGTGCCTCAGGGGGTTTTACTCCGGGTTCTCCGGTTTCCCCCGGTCCAAAAACATGCACGGTAGGTTGATTTGGTACCTTGGAAAATTGTCCCTAGTGTGTGAATGTGTGTGTGTGTGTGTGGGTGTGTGTGTGTGTGTGTGTGTGTGTGTGTGATGGGTTGGCATTCCATCCAGGGTGTATCCTGCCTTAATGCCCATAGACGCCTGAGATAAACACAGGCTCCCCGTGATCCGAGGGAAGATCGGATATAGCGGTAGAAGATGAATGAATGAATGAATGAGTTATCAACCATAATTAAAAATCCTGACCCATGACAACTATAGTCCAATATCATTCCTCCCATTTATCTCCCAGGTAAATAAATGGTTGTACCACAGCAGTTACGTTTACATCTACTTAGGAATACATAGGAATCAGTTAGGATTTTGTAGCACTTTTGACACCATCGATCACAATATCCTACTTGCTAGACTAGAAAATGTTGCTGTAATAAACGCTCTCTCCTGCTTTCGATCCCTGCTTACCTTAAGTTTGTATCAACCCAACCTGAACGAATTTATCCTTAGATGGAGACCTAAAGCACTATTTGTACGTCGCCCTGGATAAGAGCGTCTGCTAAATACCGTAAATGTAAAGTTAAATGTAATCAGTTTGTAGCTGTAAATGGTGAGTCGTCCACACCCTGTGAAATTGGTGTCCCACAAGGATCTATGTTGGGCCTCAGGGTGAAATTCTATGTAATTCTATGTATTATCTTCCATCGCTATGCTGATAATACAGAGTAAGTTTTGAGCAAAACCAGACGAGAGAGATCAACTTCACACTGTTGAGGAGTGTAAAGGACTTTAGACGGTGGACGATTGATCATTTCCTTCTGCTTAGGGAGGTCTAAGGCTCTGGGCTGCTGATCTGAAGATCCGGGTTCGAGCCCCGGTATGGCCAAGCTGCCGCCCTTGGGTCCTTGAGCAAGACCCTTAACCCTCTGTGCTCCAGGGGGCGCCGTATCAAGGGCCCTGCGCTCTGACCCCAACTACCAACATCAAACTGGGATATGCTGTTTCACTGTGTAATGTATATGTGACCAATAAAGGAGATTATTAACGTGATGGATGGACTCAGATGGATGTACTTTTGCGTAGGACCACACGCAGCTCGAGAGTAAACTTTTGGGTTACGTAGAATCTTTTGGATGTTTTTTTTCTGTACAGTAGTAAAAGACCTTGGTGGGATTATTGACTCTAGTCTTTCCTTTGAGGCACATGTAAGAGTAAGAGTCCTTACCAGAGCTAGAAAGTCAGTCCCATTAAATCTCACATTTATAAAGAGCAATCTTTTTTCACTTGTACTACATTATCTATGTAAAGCTGGAACCTGTAAATGACTACACCATCCAGCGAGCAGAGTTGGAGCATCGAGGAATAAAGCCCTGTCCTTATCATTCAACTCAGACAGGATCAGCCACAGGTGAGTATCCACTGACACCATTGGGAAAGCAGATATATTCTCAATATAAGCCTCTTCTACAGCCCTCTGGAGACACATCAATAAGATCATTTATAAATGATAACACACTTCTGATGAGGTGATGATAGATTGCAAGGATGTGCATGTGAGGATGTGTATAAGGTTCGTATAGCTTTGTGGTCTGAGGTGCAGTCAACATTTACAAACATACTAAAGGTGTTATATAGGATTGAGGTCAGAGCTCTATATTCATGTAATTCATGTAAAGCATATTTTCCCGAAGGCTGGCTTTGTCCAAAGGGGCAATGTCATTCATTCATTCATTCATCTTCTACCGCTATATACGATCTTCCGTCGGGTCACGGGTAGCCTGTGCCTATCTCAGGCGTCTATGGGCATTAAGGCAGGATACACCCTGGATGGAATGCCAACCCATCGCAGGACACACACACAAACACACACACACAGTCCCACACACACATTCATATACTAGGGATAATTTTCCAAGGTGCCAATCAACCTTCCGTGCATGTTTTTTGGACCGGGGGAGGAAACCGGAGAACCCCCTGAGGCACGGGGAGAGAATGCACAAACTCCACACACACATGGCCGAGACGGGAATCGAACCCGGACCCTGGCGGTGTGAGGCGAACATGCAAACCATTAAAAGACTGAGGAGCAATGTCATGCACATTTTCCACATTGGATCTGGGTTTTATTCATTTACTCACAGTGTCAGTTATCCAACTTATCCACTATAAAGTATTATTCATTCATTCATTCATTCTTCTACCGCTTTATCCGATCTTCCCTCTGGTCACGGGGAGTATGTACCTGTCTCAGGCGTCTATGGGCATTAAGGCAGGATACACCCTGGATGGAATGCCAACCCATCGCAGGGCACACACACACCCACACATTCACACACACATTCATACACTTGGGACAATTTTCCAAGGTGCCAATCAACCTACCGTGCATGTTTTTGGACCGGGAGGAAACCGGAGAACCCAGAGAAAAAACCCCTGAGGCACGGGGAGAACATGAAAACTCCACACACACATGGCCAAGACGGGAATCGAACCCGGACCCTGGAGGTGTGAGGCGAACGTGCTAACCACTAAACCACCGTGCCCTCTATAAAAAATTAGAAAGATATAATTTATACCATTTCTTTGTAAATAGTCATAGACCCTTCACCCACCAGGGCATTACTAGGCTCCTCCAACAGTTGTGCTGATAAGAAAAAAGCGAACATTGGATGAGATTTACTGAGATTGGAAATCATTTTCATCTTATTTGTGATTAATAAAGGAAGTGATTGCTAAATGAACGCACTTGTGATTTTTTTTGTTTGTCTGGAGGAATCAATAGTGCATCATTGAGGCGGTCGCGTGCTATAAGCTGGCTCTTTGGTCACCTTGGCCATCCATCATTTGAGCGTACAGATACAGGTCAAACGGAATTATAGTGCACCAGGGAGAGCTCTTATCTCCCAAAGCCAGCAGAGACGCCGATCAATACGAATACATACACCACGCTGCTTTAACGGAACCTGCTTCATACTGATCCGCTGGCTGTTCAATGGATCCTTATACACTGCACTACTGGTGGAAAATTAGCCCGAATCCATATGTTTATACGGGTTTATCCACAGTTTAGGAGTTTTTCTCCCCGGAAAATCTTGATAATTAGTTTTTTTTTTAAGTTTTATCAGAATTATATTAAGCAATAGTTAATTGCCACGTTTATAAAATGCCACTAAAGAGACAACATAACTAAATCAGCTTGTTTTAACAATCTAGAGAAAGTTTTTCATGATTAATGACATGTTTACGGGATGATAACGTGGGATCAGGTGAAGGAGACAATCGTGGTGTTGCGCGTAATGTGCAATAACTTGGAAAACCGAATATAAAAGCAGTACTGAGGAACACGTGGGTAAAGTTGTAGTGTAGTGTAAATTATTTGTTTTGTTTTTGTTTTTGTTTTTTTTGGGGGGGGGGTTAATAAAACGCAGGGCTTTCTTTAAACTTTAGACTGGAGTGTTTTTTTGTTTTTTTTTTGCTTTTAAATACAGCGGCAATGATGTGATGCTAAATTCAGTGTTCATTTCGATCCTGCTGGACTGAGACCGAACTCAGGTCAGCTCTGGGGGAGACGGCATTGTGTGCACTTTGGATGAGCCGGAACAAGTTTCCGGCATTTGGAGACGCTTATTGCGCACTGCGGCGCGCGTATTCAGCTCCTTGTGCGCGCTCCCGTGCTGAGATTTGCACAAACAAAAAAAACGTGGATCAGTGAAGCAAGTTTTGATGACACAGTGAAGTTCACTATGGGAAAATGAGAAAATGAATTCAATGAATAATAATAATAATAATAATAATAATAATAATAATAATAATAATAATAATAATAATAATAATAATAATAAAAGATAAACCTCGAAACAGCCGGGGACAGACAGAGATAGGGGGTGCGTTTACTTTTGAGACATTTTTAATACCTTCATGCACAGGTTAAATCAATTCTAGTTTAGTATTTCCACATTGGACATACTAAATAGAGTGTAGTATGCATAAAATAAGACACCCATACAATACACACATGCATTATATCCATAAACTGCACACGTGCACAAGTCATACGTGATCTCATGTAAATTAAGCGTGTTAAAAGCGTGTCAATAAATTATTTACACATCACGTGACATAGCCGTACACAACGTGTGAAGTAATAATACGGATTATTTGAATGTGACGTTTTGCTACTCATCTCAGCTTTTACGTTTGCAGAACGTTTTCTGAAGGTTATAGTTGTGTTTTATGGAGTTTTATTTCTATATTTGGTGTTTTGTGTGAAAGTGGCGTGTTTTAGTTTGATCACATTTATTGATTACTATTACTAATTATTACTGATTATTATTACTAATAATTACTCATAGATTGGGGGGGGGGGAACGCAGTCCTTTTACAAAGGAAGAAATAAATAAATACAAGTAAATAAATAAATAAAAATACATGGTAATTAATTATAGAAAAAAAATGAATGTGTTTGTGTATGATAAATGTTAAATGATAAATGGGAAGTAGGTCATAAATGCCGAAGATGCTTAAGAAATGCTGCATTCTTTACACAGTGGGTTATAAGGAATCTATTGTCCCATACAAAAGAAACACAACAGGAAGTTCACCACCTGAGGACCAGAGATGTGGACATGCACGATACACTTAATTTACCTTGCAGTTAATAATGTTACTTTACAGTGTACGAGTTATTCCATTCTTATTACATGCTGATACATGATTGCATGACATTACAGGTCTGCAGTAAGAAACTTGATATTAAAAAAATGATATTAAAAAATGATATTACTTAATAAAAATACAATATTAGCACATGAATGAGATATCACCTTAAACAATAGAAGTCGACTGAGAACATATAGTGGCAAGAAGAAGCCACTAATGAGGCATATATATATATATATATATATATATATATATATAGTATATATATATATATATATATATATATATATATATATATATATATATATATATATATATATATATATAGAATATCAAATCATCATCATCATCATTATTATTATTATTATTATTATTAGTAGTAGTAGTAGTATGACATCAATATAAACTTTGTGATATTTGTCTGACACAAACCTATTTTTTGCATTAGTAGTATGACATTTTGAAGGAGGGGAAACGCCAAGGTTCCTACGCCAGTGAAAATGAGAACATGGCCACATTATTTTATGATAAATAAACGACATTAAAATACGAAATGCAAATTGATCCAATGCAACTTAAAAACACAAAACTCTTTCTTTTCCTACAGTTCATTCCCTTATGTGAAAGCACGTGTATTTCACATATAATCATGTGTTTCTCAACTTGTCATTATGAATATAATTCAGAGTTTTTCCTTTCCACAGTAACAACCTGATTAGGGATACAATTATAAGGATGTAATGTTATACAATTCCACTTCTTGTATGTGTAAAGCTGCTTTGGGGCAGTTTTCAATGTTAAAAGTGAACACTTCAAGCTGAATGGAAATGATGAGGGGATTCATGTATTATTATAAAAATCAATATAGAAGCAATGTTTTCAAAATCACTTACATTTCTTTGTGTTATAGTAAATGTTCTAAAATTCTAATAGCGATCATTCTAATAGTTTTTTTTTTTGTGATTCTTTACTTTACTTTACTTTCTTTGCTGCTCTTGTGTGTTTTCCCGTCACTCCAGTCTCTCTGTAACGAAGTGTTTGGACTGTGAATGGAATGCGCATTGGGTGATCGTATCTGGCAACCCCGAAGGAAACTTCGCTTCAATCTGGCAACCCATTCGGGGTCCTGTGTGTGCTGTGGGTCGTGCAGTGTCTCGCGGCTGATGATCCCGGAGTCCGTGGGTTCATTTGCATATCCCGCGCGCCCCGGCTGGAGAGCGGCCAATCCCAGAGCGCGCGCGCGCTCGCAAGCCGGCTTTCTCTCTCTCTCTTCTCTCTCTCTCTCTCTCTCTCTCTCTCTCTCTCTCTCTCTCTCTCTATGCTTTTCACTCCTGATGCGCGAGCCCGCATCACCGTCAGACCCTCCGCCATGCGCGAGCCGCGCAGCGCCGACGCTGAATGAACGTCCTGCCGCCCCGAGACCGTCCGCCCCGAGCCGCCGCCGCCGCCGCCGCGCAGGATGTCCCGGCGCAAGCAGGCCAAACCTCAGCACGTTGCCGCGGGAGAGGAGACGGAGCAGCGCGGGAGAGGAGGCGCGGACTGCGGTACGCACCGGCACCGGGGGAAACACCGGGGTTTGGGGGAGATGCGGGGGACAAGTGCACCAGCGCACTTCACACTTCCCACAGGCCAGTTGTGTGTGTGTGTGTGTGTGTGTGTGTGTGTGTGTGTGTGTGTGTGTGTGTGTGTGTGTCCTGCACTGCACTCTCCGACTCATTCACTCATTCTAAGATCTGATCCAGGACAAGTTTGTAATGTACACATTTACTGTGGGTTTGGACTTCTACTATAGTTTTATAGTCATTATGAGCCGGACAAGCAAAAAAACCTGCAAAGTTTCACAATTTATAAATAACAACAATGGATTTTAAAAGATTCTGTAGAAATAACTTTAAATTATAAGCTTTTACCTGCTGTCCGAGTTTTGCGTGCGTGCGTGCGTGTGTGTGTGTGTGTGTGTGTGTGTGTGTGGGTGTGTGTGTGTGCATTGCCATTTCTCTCCAAATTTCATTACAAATACATGTTTTTATTCAACAATTCTTATACTGAATAATTACACTATGATATAAAATAAAATATGACATTGAAAAATATGCTATTGTTATTGTAATAATAATTACTAAACAGTGTAAACCGTGTAAACCTCTTGACTTGACTTGAGTGTGTTACATGATGATAAGGATTAAATTATTAGTATTGCGTCGTATTCATATTTTGATTGTATATGTCACTGTTCCGTGTAATGTAATAATAACAACAATAATAATAATAATAATAATAATAATAAAATAATAATAATAATAATAATAATAATAATAATAATAATATAGACGGGTGTGGTGAAATTTTCTTTTAATAAACCTGAAATGTCGCCGCTATTTGCGCAAAATTGTTCCTTCACATTGAATCGCGGTTTGGTTGGATATCTTGTATGTATAATACTACAAAAAAAAAAAAAAAAAACATTTGCTATAAGGAATTAAAATATATATATTAAATGAAAAATATATACTGTAACTCAGTTCAATTGTAAAGGATTTATCCTGGATTTATTCGGTCATGTATGAAAGTACGTACGAAAGTAAGTTTTTTTTTTTTAGTATTAGCAGTAAAGTAAAATGAACATTTATTATTATAGAGAAGTCATTCATTACTGAAATGAAACTGTGACTGTGAGACTGAAACGCAGTGTGTGTGTGTGTGTGTGTGTGTGTGTGTGTGTGTGTGTGTGTGTGTGTGTGTGTGTGTGTGTGTGTGTGTGTTTTCGGGTGTGATGTTTTAATGGTCGGAGTTTTGGCCTCAAAGTTGCACACAGAAAGAAACGAAATGTTCGGGGCGTAAATACAAATATAACTACAACAAATCAAATATGATTTTTAGGGTCATAAGGACTTCAAATCCTTTATTGTTTACAAAACATTTTGAGATTTTTATAATTAAAATAATAATAATCATCGTCAGCAGCAGCGGCCTTATTATTTATTACTTATTATTTATTATTATTATTATCTTATTATTATTATTATTATTATTATTATTATTATTATTATTATTATTATTATTATTATTATTATTATTATTATTATTATTATTATGTGATGACCCAGAAGTTTATGGGAAGGAAGTAAACCCTCTCCTGTTGCTTCCACTCATGAATCCTGGCTTTAGATGAAGTAAGCCAGATAGAAACGTATGGATTCTGGTGGACTTGATGATTATTGAGAAGTGGTTGGAGAAATGCTGAGGCTCATGTAATTATCGTTAGTGTAGGCCTATGTAAATGAAGTGCATGCACACACACACACACACACGCACACACACAACACACACACACACACACACACACACACACACACACACACACACACACACACACACTGAGTAGGCTGCAGTAAGTGTGTGTAGTCGTTGTGCACTCGATTTGGAAGGTTGAAGTGTTGGTGTGTTTCATTCGCTAATGGGGTGCTTCATTTGATCTGCACTCTCTCAGCCCTCTTCACTGTGCTCTCACCTTCCTCTGTGTGTGTGTGTGTGTGTGTGTGTGTGTGTGTGTGTGTGTGTGTGTGTGTGTGCTGCTGTGTGTGTTTGGGGGACTTGTGCAGGACCACCCACACGCTTAATGAAATGAGATGTGCCACTGACCCACACTGTAACGGCCCTGTGCATGTGTGTGTGTGTGTGTGTGTGTGTGTGTGTGTGTGTGTGTGAGAGTGAAGAAGGATCACAATACACACTGCAGGAAAAGAACAAAAATCCACCTGGTTATTTTATTCAAAGCACCATTCGGGGAAAAGATGTCATCAGATTTTGTGTGGCGAAATTGTTTATTGTGTAGTAAACGAACCAACGTCGTTAATGTCGATATAACTGTGTCGTTTCTGCTATAAGAAATGATCATGGGTTTGGATTGGAGTTGTGTTTTATTTCTTTATTTATTCGTTTATTTGGCTATTTATTTATTTATTTACTTGCCAGCTCAAATTGGCCATATGTTATTGACATTTACAATATTAATGCATTAGTAATAAATAGTTTATAAACCGTCATTGATTGGTGGCCGTTTTACTTACAATCCATTTAAATCCATTTTGATCTGCTGCTTGTTTTTGTTTGTGTGAAATGAAGGCATTGATCACACACGGTTCACGTGTTATTGGGACATTTCAACACTTCTCATGAGCGTCTGATGATCTGCACTGTCATAAGAATCCTGTGGATTATTTAAAAAAAAAAAAAAGAAATAAATAAATAAAACACTTTATGAATATCAATGTGGGGGCACTGTGGCTTAGTGGTTAGCACGTTCGCCTCACACCGCCAGGGTCCGGGTTCGATTCCCGTCTCGGACATGTGTGTGTGTGGAGTTTGCATGTTCTCCCCGTGCCTCATGGGGTTTTTCTCCGGGTTCTCCGGTTTCCTCCCCTGGTCCAAAAACATGCACGGTAGGTTGATTGGCACCTTGGAAAATTGTCCCTAGTGTATGAATGTGTGTGTGTGTGTGTGTGTGTGTGTGTGTGTGTGTGTGCTCTGCGATGGGTTGGCATTCCATCCAGGGTGTATCCTGCCTTAATGCCCATAGACGCCTGAGATAGGCACAGGTTCCCCGTGACCCGAGGGAAGATCGGATATAGCGGTAGAAGATGAATGAATGAATGAATGAATGAATATCAATGTAATGTCACAGGACTTTTTGTGAGCTTTACGATCATAAATGTATTTCTTTTTATGATCAGTTTTGCATTTATGATGTGGCGAAATCTTTCTATTGCTTTAAATTTAGCTATACAATCTGATTACACCATTGGATTGGACCGATTTTTTTATCCAGCTTTAGGGTTAATTATAATATGTATAAAAAAAATAGCTTTACTGTCAGGGAGAGTCACAGTGTGGCTCGTGGATATCCTGTAAGCTACGTGTGAATAATCATCATAAACATTAATGAAAGGTACACATCACAGGTAGAAGCCATCTGTGCAAAAATATGTACACTTGATTAAAGTGAATGATCAAAGTTTGGTGTCTTTTTATAGTTGAGATCTATTATCTATTATTATAATTAGGCCTTTATATGGATTTTTTTTGATAGTGCTGCATTACACATGGCTTCTTCATTTATTTTATATCTAATATATTATAATAATATACACCTAAACATGTGGGGAAACAAACGTGCTAAAAACATCCGGGAAATAGGAGTGCGTGGTGGAAACGGAAAATGAGTCAATCAAAGTCTCACTTTGCAGTGGAATGACAGGTCGGATGTGAACCGATTGGAAACATTGGAAATCAATACTTGCATGGAATTTCATTCAATACGTAAGCCATGTGATCTGATGGATCGCAGACAGAAAATGATCGGCGGGGTTTTTACCGCGTGTAATATGTGAAATAGTAGAATTGATTATGCATATATACTGTATGAGTATTGTTATTTTGGAGCACTAGAAAGAAATGAATTCAACATGTGAATATCTTTTTCTCCTCTGTTTTTTTCTCTCTCCCCCCCCCCTCACCAGTGCTCTTAAGTAAAGGTGGCAGCGAGGACAGTGCCGGCGAGAGCCACGGCTGCACCGACGAGGTGCCTCTCGTCTGTAAGATGTGTTGCGCTGAATTTTTCAACTGGTCAGATTTGCTGGAGCACCAGAATAAATGCACTGAGGAGCCTTCTGTGCTCATTGTGCACGAGGATGAAAGATTTCCTTCTCCTCGGGGATCTCCTACGGAATCCTTCTTAAGTGCTCCTAGTGACCCGGCTGAAACCGAGACCATGGAACCCGAGTCGGAATCGTCTGAGAAAGGAGAAGAAAATGTCAGTCTTCCTGAGGAAAATTATGCAGTTGGAGCAGATGACCCTATGGATACTACTGCACCTGCGGATAAGATATCAAACCCCAGCCCTCTTCCACCAGACTCCAGTGAAAGCACCGTTCCTCTACCTTTATCATGTCTAAGCACACTCTACGGCATTCCCAGCACAAATGTCACCTTGGAGATTCTCCATAGTACCCGGGTGGCAGTCGCACAGTTTTCCCAGAGTATCCGAGGCGACGGATCTGGAGGTAAGGCGAACGCAGTGGCAATACCCATGATTTTGGAACAGCTAGTGGCTTTACAGCAGCAGCAGGTCCACCAGCTGCAACTCATTGAGCAGATCCGCAGTCAGGTCGCTGTGATGAACAGGCAGCCAACACAAGCTGCGCTAAACCCAGCCTCAAAGGCATTTCCTTCTGTCTCTTGCACTTATCATTTCCAGGGCATTGCCCCTCCTCCCGTACTTCCATTATCTGGAGTCATGCCTTCCGCTGTGAACGGACAGGCTTCCGTGTCCCAGGCATCCAGGCTAGAATGTCCGTCGTTCCGGGCATCGCAGCCGCATAACGAACCATCCAAACCCAGGGAAATTGACAGCAACGCCTCGGTTTCCACAGCAAATCCAAATGCTCCTCTATCCACGTACACCGGGGTGTCTTCTCTACTATCCTCTTGCAATGGCGCGCTGCCTAGCGCTAGTCGCACCCAGACTCTGAACTCACCTCATCCACATTCCGTTAGCCATAACAACGGTATCAACAATTCTGCCAACTTGCCGCTGCTACCTCAAAGCCCTCCGAGCGGAGTCATCTTCCCCAACCCCCTCGCCAGCATCGCGGCCACTACAAACGCACTGGAGCCGCTCGCTTCTATGATAAATCAGCGCAGTAAAGGTAAAATGCCCAACAACTCTGCATTTGAAGCCAAGCCGAGTTCAGAGGACCCCTTTTTCAAACACAAATGCAGGTTCTGTGCCAAGGTATTTGGCAGCGACAGTGCCTTGCAGATCCACCTGCGCTCTCACACTGGAGAAAGACCCTTCAAATGTAACATATGCGGCAATCGCTTCTCCACTAAAGGAAACCTCAAGGTACACTTCCAGAGGCACAAAGACAAATACCCACATGTACAGATGAATCCGTACCCAGTGCCAGAATATCTCGATAATATTCCAACCAGCTCCGGCATTCCCTTACGGAATGTCGTTTCCTCCGGAAAAAGCAGGGACAATGTGGTTAGACAGCAAACCTATTCTACAGACATTACCTCCTCGGCCGGGTCTGCAGATACCCCCGTCCGTAACAAGCGGGGAAAACATCGGTGATTCTTTAAGTGATGCACCTGCTGAAAGATCTCCACAAAGCTCCTCGCTAGCTAGAAATGAAAGGACGCCATTGTCTTCACACGCAGCGAACGCTGAAAAAGAGATTGCTCACAAGTCTGAGAAACATCTCCATACTGCTAAAGTGGCATGCCTCCAGGTAAACAAAGAAGGAGGGACCACAGCTGTTTCAAAAAATGGTGAAATGTACCTTCCAGCACACTGCGTGACGGATCCAGCCGAAAATTCCATTTCTGCCAGTCACAACATACTTTCAAATTTTCCATCCACGGAAACACCCATTCGATCAAATACACCCGAGTCGGCCGACGCCATTCCCGCGGCGGTGAACTCTTCTGCTCCGCCTCATCTCTCAGAGCACATTAAATCCAGGTTTCCATTTAGCGCAGTGCAAGAATCTATGCAAACCTCTGAAACATCAAAGCTCCAGCAACTTGTGGAGAACATTGATAAAAAGATAATGGACCCCAATCAGTGTGTGATCTGCCACAGGGTCCTCAGCTGCCAGAGTGCACTTAAGATGCATTACCGGATTCATACCGGGGAAAGACCCTTTAAGTGTAAGGTGTGTGGCCGCGCTTTCACCACGAAAGGCAACCTAAAGACGCACTTTGGTGTGCACCGTGCAAAGCCTCCCCTTCAGGTTCAGCACTCATGCCCAATATGTCAAAAGAAATTCACCAACGCCGTCGTCTTACAGCAGCACATCCGCATGCACATGGGTGGCCAGATTCCCAACAACATCCCAACCCTCCAGACAGACCAGGAACACGACGACGACGCAATTCTTGAAGAGAAACATTTCGACAGCGTGAATGATTATGACGATGACGGTCTTGATGATATTTCATATGAAGATGAAGATATGTCAGAGAATGGTGAAAACCCTCTTTTATCCGAATGCAGTTCAGCACCAATTTCACCCTCGCCTCCTGACGGGTCCGATGTCAGGACGTCAGATGGCGACGCTACAGTGAATTCTTAGCCAATTAACCGAGCACAAGGTGCTAACAAGTGGCAATTATGACAACCATCAAGAGAACGATCCTCTGTCCACAGGAGGTTTAAAGAACCAGAGTAGCTTTTTGCCAGAGTCAGCCAACATCATTCATCCACCAACACAGAAACTGACAAAAAGTCACACGGAGAGTGTACACGAGATTAATACCACGTTTGATCAGAAAGAACGAGCACCTACAGTGAAATGTGAAACTTCGGACTCGCCTGGAGCACTGTACGACCAGATCAGGAAGTCTTCCGTCATGGAGCAAGGTGAGATGATGTCAATTATTTGATCATATGTGGTGAAATAATACATACAAGGTGGCATCAAGTAGTTTCGAGACTCGCTGTGTTCAAGTGTAAGTACTTTATTGATCTACACTTTCACTAGAGTCCCCTTGCACGACAATACAGCGCTTCCCCAATGTGTCCTGGAAGGCTCATCTTCGGAGATTTTGCCAGATCACCAAATGGTGTCGAAATGGCGAGCGAGTCATATTTTGACATGTTCAGGGGTTGAGCTCATCAAAGATCTTCCTAATCTCTTCTCATGAGGTTCTTCTGCTCTTGGACAATGTGATAATGTGATATGCACATGGTCAGAATCGCACCAGTTGCACCATTAGTCTCCAAACTCTTTGATCCCACAGTGCATATATATATATATATATATATATATATATATATATATATATATATATATATATATATATATATATATATATATATATATATATATATATATATATATATATATATATATATATGGGGACATGGTGGTTTAGTGGTTAGCACGTTCGCCTCACACCGCCAGGGTCCGGGTTCGATTCCCTGTCTCGGCCATGTGTGTGTGGAGTTTGCATGTTCTCCCCGTGCCTCAGGGTTTTTTTTCTCCGGGTTCTCCGGTTTCCTCCCCCGGTCCAAAAACATGCACGGTAGGTTGATTGGCACCTTGGAAAATTGTCCCTAGTGTATGAATGTGTGCGTGTGTGTGTGTGTGTGTGTGTGTGTGTGTGTGTGTGTGTGTGTGTGTGTGTGTGTGTGTGAGTGTGTGTGTGTGTGTGTGTGTGTGTGTGTGTGTGCCCTGCGATGGGTTGGCATTACATCCAGGGCCTATAGACGCCTGAGATGAATGAATGAATATATAGATATATATATATATATATATATATATATATATATATATATATATATCTATATATATATATATATATATTATTTATATCTATATATATATCTATATATATATATATATATATATACACACCTTCTGTTATTGTGATTATGGTTTACATTGTTTACTGTTTATCATTACATTCTCAGGAGCAAGCCAGAGGTGCCATGATATGGAGGACAGTGTACGGCCCTCAGTTAAGATGGAGATCTGCAGCAGACCATACACACCTAAAGAAGGTCCTTTTCCTCTATTTGGATCTATTCAACCTTCACCTACTCTGTCAGAAGCAATAATCCCAGGCATGACCTCATTGTTCGGAAATCCACCTCCACCGCGACGAGCGGCTAAACAACACAACTGCAACGTCTGTGGGAAAAACTTCTCTTCGGCAAGCGCCCTGCAAATCCACGAGCGCACGCACACTGGAGAAAAACCTTTCGCCTGTTCCATCTGTGGCCGAGCCTTTACAACTAAAGGAAATCTCAAGGTAAGGTGACACACACGTCACTGGAACGTAACCAAAGCAGTGCCTGTGGTAGAGAACGCAGCAGGAACCAGACACACAACACACGCTGAGGGAATATATTTATTTAGTGCTGTCAAAATTAAATGTAGGGAGCACGGTGGCTTAGTGGTTAGCACGTTCTCCTCACACCGCCAGGGTCCGGGTTCGGATCCCGTCTCGGCCATGTGTGTGTAGTGGAGTTTGCATGTTCTCCCCGTGCCTCAGGGGGTTTTTTTTCTCCGGGTTCTCCGGTTTCCTCCCCGGTCCCGGTCCAAAAACATGCACGGTAGGTTGATTGGCACCTTGGAAAATTGTCCCTAGTGTATGAATGTGTGTGTGTGTGTGTGTGATGGGTTGGCGTTCCATCCAGAGTGTATCCTGCCTTAATGCCCATAGACGCCTGAGATAGACACAGACTCCCCGTGACCTGAGGGAAGATCGGATAAAGCGGTAGAAGATGAACGAATGAATGAATGAAAATTATATGTATTTTAACGGCACAATATTTTATTGATTAATTAATTATTAATGTAGCAGTCGACCTTTTTTGTTCTGAAATATCAATAAATACATATAAACGAGGTTGCGTCAAAGCAACACACTTATTCATGAGTCAGGTATGAATAAATAAACTGTAACCAGTAAACATTCGTTTTACTGACGCTCCAAATCTCAAATCAAGTAACATTTATTAGAGAATTAAACACGTGACACAATCATTAATCACGTTTACATTTGAATTTATTTTAAATGTTTTTCTGGCACTTATTAAAAATTAAAAAATGGCCGATTATGACAGTATGATCATTTGCATAATGGTCGATTTGAAAAATATATCTGCCACACAAATATCTTTATTTGTATTTATTTGTATTGCTTTTCTTTATACATTCATTCATTCGCTTTATCCGATCTTCCCTCGGGTCACGGGGAGTCTGTGCCTATCTCAGGCGTCTATGGGCATTAAGGCAGGATACACCCTGGATGGAATGCCAACCCATCGCAGGACACACACCACACACCCACACACACACACACACACACACACACACACATTCATACATTAGGGACAATTTTCCAAGGTGCCAATCAACCTACCGTGCATGTTTTTGGACCGGGGGAGGAAACCGGAGAACCCGGAGAAAAACTCCCTGAGGCACGGGGAGAACATGCACAAAACTCCACACACACACATGGCCGAGACGGGAATCGAACCTGGACCCTGGTGGTGTGAGGAGAACGTGCTAAACACTAAACTACCGTGCCCCCATTTTCTTTATACTTCTTTTTCTTTTTATTATTCTCGTGTTTACATGTTGGATGGTGGTAAAAAGCATTTCACTGCATGTGGAATGCTGTGTGTGTGTAGGTGTGTGTGTGTGTGTGTGTGTGTGTGTGTGTGTGTGTGTGTGAATTTGATTTAATCAGCTCTAATACTGGTACATGAAGACTTTTCTTCTTTATTTCCTTCCCTGTAGGTACACATGGGCACTCACATGTGGAATAACATACCTGCACGGAGAGGTAGGCGCTTGTCCGTGGAGAACCCGCTGGCCCTTCTCAGCGCGGAGGCCCTCAAATTCAACGAAGTATTTCAAAAGGATCTTGCAGCACGAGCCATGAACATGGATCAGAACTTTTGGAGTCGATATGCTGTCGCTATCAGCAATGGCTTAGCCATTAAAAACAATGAAATTTCCGTCATTCAGAACGGAGGGGTTCCTCAGCTTCCCGCTGGAGCCACGGACAAGACGAGTGGCGCTAACAGCCCGGCGATCCGAGCCCTCGGGAAAACAAACGTGGACCTTGGAGTCGGACGACACTTCTCTATGTTGATTGATGACAACAAAGAAATTCGAATTAATTAAACTCCTGAGAGAGTGGATTTTAATACAATAAGGAAACAAACAAACAAAAAAACACTTGGAGAATAAAACACTAAGGACACTAAGGAGTTTTTACTGAGTATGTCTGAGTACAGTGTGTACTGAGGACTTGTACATACATTTATAAGGTTCACTTTT
>JACRUU010000007.1:5660162-5675162 GCA_030449085.1 Kryptopterus vitreolus
ATATATATATATATATATATATATATATATATATATATAGGGGCACGGTGGCGTAGTGGTTAGCACGTTCGCCTCACACTGCCAGGATCCGGGTTCAATTCCCGTCTTGGTCCATGTGTGTGTGGAGTTTGCATGTTCTCCCCCGTGCCTCAGGGGGTTTTTTTCTCCGGGTTCTCCGGTTTCCCCCCGGTCCAAAAACATGCATGATAGGTTGATTGGCACCTTGGAAAATTGTCCCTAGTGTGTGAATGTGTGTGAATGAATGTGTGTGTGTGTGTGTGAGAGTGTGTGCCCTGCGATGGGTTGGCATTCCATCCAGGGTGTATCCTGCCTTAATGCCCATAGACGCCTGAGATAGGCACAGGCTCCCCGTGACCCGAGGGAAGATTGGATAAAGCGGTAGAAAATGAATGAATGAATGAATATATATATATATATATATATATATATATATATATATATATATATATATATATATATATATATATATATATATATATATATATATATATATAAAACTTGTACCTTGTTCTCAATCCATTTGTCTGTCATACCGAATAATTAATTCGTAAAGGTTCGTGTTATTTGGAATAGTGCTATGTTGTTGATAAGGAATAATTAATAATATAATAATAATAATGTTTATTAAGTGTTTGTTTGCCTGTACTACTGATCACTGATCAGTGGCGTTTATTATTGAAGACTTCAGCGGGACACACGCAGAGCGGCGCATGGAAGTGACGTCATTTCGTACACATTGCAGCCAAGATGGCTGACAGCATCCCACTGAATCCAGTACGGAACGACTCGAAGAAACACCTGTATTACAGCGCAGGCCGAGCGCTCAGGTTAGAGTCCTAATGACGCTCATTTTACACACACTGCCTTATTCGGTCTGTAGCGCGTCTGTGTGTATTAAACGTGTTATGTCGCGGCAGGAGAGCGTTATATACGGAAGTTCCGTAGGTTTGGGTCTCGCAGGCTAATCTGAGTGTTAGAGCTGTCACTGTGCACTATAACAGCTTTTATACCACACACACACACACACACACACACACACACACACACACACACACACACACACACACGGTATCCGCATTTTAACATAGTTTATTTTATTTATTCTTAGTCCAGTTTTGCTGTAGACTTTATGTTCCTCCGGTCAATATGGTCAGGATCGATGTCACGTGATTGGGAAGTCACGTGATTGTCAGCAGGTCGCTCTTTCCAGCCTGCACATAGTTTTACAATGTCAGCTTTATTGGATTCTAAAGTTACTCTTGTCATTGTTAGATGCGGGTTTCAAATGTGGGTTTAGCGTCCAGGCGATACGATATGTGTGGACATTAGTGTGTTTCAAACTCTCTTCAGGGGGAAAAAAGTCACTCGAAGTGACCAGATGACGTCAGTGACCAATGATTGTTTTTTACAAATCGTGAATTTTACAGATACGTCCGGATTATTATGTTATTATCATGTATAAAAAGTGCATGGAGTTATGAAGATGCTGTCTTGTCGGTTAGAACAACTTTTGTTGCAGTTAAATAGAGACACAAAAGCAAATGGTGATCAGGGATTGGACGTCTGGGAATAGAGGTGATCAGGGATTGGTCATCTGGGAAGAGCGGTGGTCGGGGAAGAGCAGTGACCAGGGATTGGTCTTTGGGTAAGAGCGGTGATCATTGATTGGTTGCCTGGGAATAGCGGTGATCAGGGATTGGGCATCTGGGAAGAGCGGTGATCAGGGATTGGTTGTCTTGGAAGCGTGGTGATCAGTGATTGGTTGTCTGGGAAGAGTGGTTATCAGGGGTTTGTCATCAGGGAAGAGCGGTGATTAGTGATTGGTCGTCGGGGAAGAGCGGTGATCAGGTATTGGTCGTCAAGGGAAGAGCGGTAATCAGGTATTGGTCACCTGGGAAGAGTGGTGATCAGTGATTGGGCTTTGGGGAATAGTGGTAATCAGGGATTGGTCGCCTGGGGAGAACGGTGATCAGTTGATTGGTCGTCTGGGAAGAGCGGTGGTCGGGGAATAGCAGTGACTAGGGATTGGGCATCTGGGAAGAGCGGTGATCAGGGATTTGTCGTCGGGTAAGAGCGGTGATCGGTGATTAGCGATTGGTCGTCGGGTAAGAGCGGTGATCAGTGATTGGTCATCAGGGAAGAGCGGTGATCATTGATTGGTTGCCTGGGAATAGCGGTGATCAGGGATTGGGCATCTGGGAAGAGCGGTGATCAGGGATTGGTTGTCTTGGAAGCGTGGTGATCAGTGATTGGTTGTCTGGGAAGAGTGGTTATCAGGGGTTTGTCATCAGGGAAGAGCGGTGATTAGTGATTGGTCGTCGGGGAAGAGCGGTGATCAGGTATTGGTCGTCAGGGAAGAGCGGTAATCAGGTATTGGTCACCTGGGAAGAGTGGTGATCAGTGATTGGGCTTTGGGGAATGGGGGTAATCAGGGATTGGTCGCCTGGGGAGAACGGTGATCAGTTGATTGGTCGTCTGGGAAGAGCGGTGGTCGGGGAATAGCAGTGACCAGGGATTGGTCTTCGGGTAAGAGCGGTGATTAGCGATTGGTCGTCGGGTATTGGTAGAGGTTGGTCGGGGAAGAGCGGTGGTTGGGTGGTGATCAGGGATTGGTCGTGAGGGAAGAGCGGTGATCAGGGATTGGGCATCTGGGAAGAGCGGTGATCATTGTGGGTGGTGATCAGCGGGTGGGGTCAGGGATTGGGCGGTGATCAGGGATTTGTCGTCGGGTAGGGTGGAGAGCGGTGATCAGTGATTGGTCATCAGGGAAGAGCGGTGATCATTGATTGGTTGCCTGGGAAAAGCGGTGATCAGGGATTGGTCGCCAGGGAAGAGCGGTGATCAGGGATTGGGCATCTGGGAAGAGCGGTGATCAGGGATTGGTTGTCTTGGAAGCGTTGGGATTGTCGGTTAATCGTGGGAAGTTGGTTGTCTGGGGAAGCGGTGATCAGGATTGGTCGTCGGGGAAGCGTGGTGATCAGTGATTGGTCGTCTGGGAAGCGCGGTGATCAGTGATTGGTCGTCGGGGAAGCGCGGTGATCAGTGATTGGTGTGATGTGAAGCGGTGTCGGTGGGTCGGGTATGGGGGTAAGGGATGGTGGGTGGAAGTGCGGTGAGTCAGTGATTGGTCTTGGGAGCGCGGTGGTGATCAGTGATTGTTGTCGGGAAGGGATTGTAAGAGCGTGGTGATCAGTGATTGGTCGTCTGGGAAGCGCGGTGATCAGTAATTAGGTGTAATGGCTGGGGATCAGTGATTTCACCCCAAACACCTTGGTCGTCTGGGGGGATCAGCGCGGGGGGGGTGATGTGGTCTGTCGGTCTGGGGACAATGCGGGTGATCAGTTGTTGGGGGTCGGAAGCGTGTGATCAGTGATTGGTTGTCGGGGGGAAGCGCCGTGTGTGTGGATGATCAGTGATTGGTCGTCTGGGAAGCGCGGTGATCAGTGATTGGGGGTGAGTCAGTGATTTGTTGTCGGGGGAAGTGTGGTGATCAGTGATTGGTCGTCTGGGAAGCGCGGTGATCAGTGATTTGTTGTCAGTGATCAGTGATTGGTCGTCTGGGAAGCGCGGTGATCAGTGATTGGTTGTCGGGGGAAGCGTGGTGATCAGTGATTGGTCGTCTGGGAAGCGCGGTGATCAGTGATTAGTTGTCAGTGATTGGTCGTCTGGGGAAGCGTGGTGATTAGTTGTCAGTGATTGGTCGTCTGGGAAGCACTTGGTCGCGGTGATCAGTGATTGGTCGGGGGAAGCGTGGTGATCAGTGATTGGTCATCAGGGAAGCGCGGTGATCAGTGATTTGTCATCGGGGAAGCGCGGTGATCAGTGATTGGTCGTCGGGGAAGTGCGGTGAGCAGTGATTGGTGAAAGTGAGTATTAAATGAAATATAAAGTATATTCCATTCGTTTGGAAACGGAATGGTTTTGTTTCCCTGAATTAGAACCGTAGTTTGGAGTGATCAGTGAGTAATATTGGGTTCGTTGTAAAATGGTAAGAGAAGTGAATAATTGAAGCGCGGCGGTGGGAGCAGCTCTGTAGGATGTATGTGAAAGCGATACTGGGCTTGATGTGTGGCTGCAATCTGAGATCCTCTGGAGACTTGGCTCGTCTCGGCGTGTTATTGTAGCTTTGTGCCACGCAGCAGTGAAGATATGCGACAGTATTCTCAAATGAACACTCGAGCTGCTGCTTCTTTTTTTTTTTTTCTCTCTCTCTCTCTGAGACTTTTCTGGTGATTTAACGCAACCCAGGGCTCAGATGTTAATCTCAAAGACGTATCGGATCCGGTGAGGAGCGGAAAGCAAAATATGAAGGGAGTTGATAAGGATGCAGGTTTGATAGAAGAGTAAGTCAAGGTGCGTTATGACGGATATCGGTGTGATCATAGATGCAGACTGGAGTGATATTAGTTCTGTGTACGCTACCGAATCGCTTTATAACCACTGCTTATGTCCATATTAGTCACATGTTATAGCTTTATTCACACACAGGTCAGGGTATTTTAATTGTATAACATTTATACGAGTGGCTGTTTGGTGATATTTCCACAGTGTACAAAATAAACGTGATATTTTTTGTCTTAGAGGAAGTCTTTTTTTTTGTTTATTTTCTTGAATAATTTTGTCCATTAGACATCTGTATATGAAAAAAAAAAAGATAGCTGTTTAAATATCTAATCACCGTGTAAAGGTGAGTGCTATTTAGAACTAGCCTATCAGTAAGGTTAAATTTAAATAAACAAAATCAAACAAATAAATAAACAATGTAAAAAATAAATAAAATAAATAATGCCTCTATAAAATTCTATTATATTGCCCAGACGTTGCTTGTGTGTCTCCACTGACTTTGTGTACTGTGACTAAACCTTTAGACTAATTTGCATAATGGGCGTCAACCTGTTTAATGACATCACCTCTGACTCGCGGCGTTTTTTTGTTTTTTTTTTCCCTCTCCCAGGTATCAGGTGGAAGATGAGGCGTCGAACCTTGATGAGATGCCACTGATGATGTCGGAGGAGGCTTTTGAGAATGACGAGAGCGATTACCACACGCTTCCCAGAGCGAGGGTCAGACAGAGGCAGCGTGGCCTGGGCTGGTTCCTCTGTGGAGGCTGGAAGGTGTTGTGTGGAAGGTGCACTTTACCTTTTATAACACAAGATGTATAACATACATAGATGTAAAACATGCGTTTCTGTGCCTAAACAAATAATCATTTAAAAAATCAACAACAACAACAACTCTGTTCTTTGGTTCAGTGGAAAAGTTTTCCGGTTTGATTTCTGTGACGTGGTTGATTCAGTCACAAAGATTTCTCATGTCAGAGATCACTCGCTACCGAACACTTCTGAACTCATCCATCCATCCATCCATCCATCTACTCATCCATCCATCCATCCATCCATCCATACAGCCATACAGCTACTCATCCATCCATACATCCGTCCATACATCCATACATCTACACATCCATCCATACATCCATACATCTACATCCATCCATACATACATACATCCATTCATACATCCATATATCATATCATCCATAATCATCCACTCCATTTACTCATCAATACTCATCCATCCATCCATCATCCATCCATCCATCCATCCACCATCATCCATCCATCATCATCATCCATCCATACATCATCATCCATACATCCATACCAGCTCATCCATCCATACCATCCGTCCATACATCCATACATACATCCACTAATCCATACATCCATACATACATCCATATACATCCATACATCCATACATATATCTACTCATACATTTACTCATCCATTCATATATCTACTCATCCATTTACTCATCCATCCATCCATCCATCCATATATCTACTCATCCATTTACTCATCCATCCATCCATCCATCATCTACTCATCCATTTAGTCAGTCATCCATCCATCATATGTCATCATCATACATTTAGTCATACTCATCCATCCATTACGTCATCCATCCATCCATCATACATTTAGTCCATCCATATATCTATCCATCATCCATCCATCCATCCATACATACATCTACTCATCCATCCATCTATATATCTACTCATCCATCCATCCATAGATCTGCTCATCCATTTATTCAACCATACATCCATCCATCCATATATCTACTCATCCATTTACTCATCCATCCATCCATCCATATATATATATATATATATACTCATGCATGCATCCATCCATTCCATCCATCAATATATCTACTCATCCATTTACTCATCCATCCATTAATATATCTACTCACTCATTTACTCATCCATCCATCCATACATCCATATATCTGCTCATCCATTTATTCATGCATCCATCCATATATCTACTCATCCATTTACTCATCCATCCATCCATCCATCCATCCATATATCTACTCATCCATTTATCCATCCATCCATATATCTGCTCATCCATTTATTCATCCATCCATATAGCTACTCATCCATCCATCCATCCATATATCTACTCATCCATTTACTCATCAATCCATTCATCCATCCATCCATATATCTACTCATCCATTTACTCATCCATATATCTTCTCATCCATTTACTCATCCATATCCATCCATATTACTCATCCATCCATCCATTCATGTACATACCATCCATCCATCCATCCATATTACTCATCCATCCATCCATCCATTCATCATCCAGTCATCCATCCATTCATATATCCATTCATCCATATCTATGTACTGCTCCATCCATCCACCTGATGATCTATTTACCATTCCATCTATCCATCATTCACTACATCCAAATTTGACATAAAAACTCATCCATGTATTCACTTATTCATCAACATTAATCCATCACTGGTCCATCTATCTCATTTATCTAGTGACCCGTCCTTTTACCCTGCAAAAAACTGTCCAAAAACAGGTTTGTTTGTTTGTTTATGTTGTTAGCTCAGGAGTTTCGGTGTAGAGGTAATGTATTATGTGTTAAGAAGGTGGCGGACGGAGGTAAGTCATGTGACCGGGGTGAGAGCGAGTTATAGACATATGAGAAAATCAACTCATTTTCCAAAATAAAACAAAAACGTAAACAATTTAGTTTATAATGTATGTTATGTATTGTTTCTGTGCTTCCCCGATACCAATTGACCAAAATCTCAGTGGATGGCCCTGGGTTAAGCCTTTGGGCTCTCGACCGGGAAGATCGCAGGTTCAAATCCCAGCACAAACTGAGCAAACTGAGCAAACTTGGTGGCTTAGTGGTTAGCACGTTCGCCTCACACCGCCAGGGTCCGGGTTCGATTCCCGTCTCGGCCATGTGTGTGTGGAGTTTGTGCATGTTCTCCCCGTGCCTCAGGGGGTTTTTCTCCGGGTTCTCCGGTTTCCTCCCCCGGTCCAAAAACATGCACGGTAGGTTGATTGGCACCTTGGAAAATTGTCCCTACTGTGTGAATGTGTGTGTGTGTGTCCTGTGATGGGTTGGCATTCCATCCAGGGTGTATCCTGCCTTAATGCCCATAGACTGACTGACTGTCTGTCTGTATGTATGTATGTATGTATGTATGTGTGTAAATACTGTATCATTAGTGATAAACAACAGCAGGTCATAGTTGCAGTAAATGATTAAGCAGAATGCAGCTCATCAATACACAGATGGAGTGTTCACACACTTTCATTGGAATAATGAACACACTGATCATTAGTGTGTGTGTGTGTGTGTGTGTGTGTGTTATAAGGGGAATGTTCTGACGTCTCAGGATCGGGAGTCACTAGATCAGGATCTTGGGAAGAAGGGAATGTCGTGAAAGTGGACACATTTTTAGACGCTCTGTTTGTATTTGTCTCTTCATGTATCGCTGTGAGGAGAGGATTGCTCTGAATGGCTTTAATGCTCAGACACTGTCCATGACACACACACACACACTTGGGTTGCACATCATCAGTCAGAAGTGACCGGGGGGGGGTTAAGTAGCGTGACTGAATTTCAGGTCACAAGCCGCGGTCCGATTCCCATCGTGGAAAGATCTTCTCAGCGCTCCGTGCCATTTAATATGATGGGAATATGACTAGCATGGGCCGCTCGCCGGAGCGTTCGCTAAATAAAGCGTGCCTTGCTCGATCGACCCCACTTTTGGTTGTCATTTGTTTATCGCTGATGCATCTCAGCTGTAAGCTGCGTATTGATTTTGTTTCCCTAATGAACAAATCGGATTTCACACAGCTGACCAGTTTGGTGCTTTGCCAGTAATTTTCAGTGTGCTTAGGCAAAGGATTATGAAAGGAACAAATAATTCGAGCAGAGTGATTCCGCTTATTCAAACCGCCCCAATTATTTAAACAACCTTTATTTGAGCAAATAATCTCTCTTATGAATCGGGCTGCTGGCGACTCGCGCTCAGAGGGCAGACGGGCTAACACAAATATTATTGTAGTTTTTTATTCTGACCCCCGCCCCAACTTTATGTAATCTGCTTTAATGCCAACCAAACCAATCAGCATGACTGTGTACACTCAGCAGTGTTCCAACTATCCTCTCCATCAGCACCATGTGTGTAGACTTCAGGTGGAACGTCAAAACGCATAGCAAAGTCAACAAGCTTGCTGCATGACCTTCAAAGTGGGGAATGAGAGTAGAGCACAAGCGCTTGTGCTTGGTGTTAGAGAACGGCTCAGACGGAAATAATGCATGTAGGAGCGGCAAAATCTCATCGCATGTCATCCGCGCGCTCTCCAGGCCGTTTTCACCGCCATTTATTCAATAGTGTTCAAACGTAGAAACGACTCTCAGGACTTGTGCTCGGAAATACAAAGGTAGTACATGTAGATGTAAAGATAAATCAAGGCTTAATGCATATTAACTGAAGAGGTTGTAACTTAGTCATACTGATCTGCCTGGGCCCCTGAGCAAGGCCCCTAGCCCCATAGCTGCACAGTTGAATGAAATTTGAATGTAATTCGTTCTGGATAAAAAGGCGTCTGCCAAATGCCAAATAAAATAAGCACTGATGATGATGATGATGATGATGATGATGAATGAAACCACGAGAATGAACCAATACCGAACCTTTTTATATATACAGTGGGTTCTCGGGTTACAACGTTGATCCGTTCTTAAGACGCGTCGTAACCCGTAAGTCGTTACATTCATTCATTCATTCATTCATCTTCTACCGCTTTATCCGATCTTTCCTCGGGTCACGGGGAGTCTGTGCCTATCTCAGGCGTCTATGGGCATTAAGGCAGGATACACCCTGGATGGAATGCCAACCCATCGCATCACACACACACACACACACATTCACACACACATTCACACACACATTCACACACACATTCATACACACATTCACACACACATTCATACACTAGGGACAATTTCCCAAGGTGCCAATCAACCTACCGTGCATGTTTTTGGACCGGGGAGGCACGGGGGAGAACATGCACAAACTCCACACACACATGGCCGAGACGGGAATCGAACCCCGACCCTGTCGGTGTGAGGCGAACGTGCTAACCACTAAACCACCGTAAGTCGTAACATAAAAAGTAAAATATAAAATATACTGTAAAGTACAGTACTCAATTCCTTACCACATGAAATAAAGTACATATTAATAAAAAAGAGAGAACAATTCCCAAGGTCAAAAAGTAAAAAAAGGATAAAAAACGAGAGAGAGAGATAGAGAGAGAGAGAGAGCGAGAGAGACGGCGTATGTACCGAGACTGAGCGTAGGGAGCCACGCTAAACCACGTAAGACGGAATGACGCGTAGTATTATTTTTTATATTTTTATGTGGGCGCGTTCGTAACCACGAAACAGCATAAGTCGAAACCGGCGTAACCCGAGGACTCCCTGTATATATTTCTATAAATATTTATTTGTATATTTATTAACGCAGCCCTATTTATTTCATAGAATTTTTCAAAAAGGGTGCAATAATGATGCAGTAATAAACATTCATTTTAACGGCTCTCATTCTATTAGCGCCGAGTCGGTTTCTGTTTCGCCAAATAAATAAATAAATAAATAAATAAATAAATAAATAAATATGAAAGAGACTAAATTTCTATTCGTATTAAAAATGTGTATTTTCATTACAATTTTTAATCACTTTACGTTTCTTTTACTGAAGTCGAACACCTTCCGGCAATTAAAAGCATTTGCGTCTTGAATATTTACTTCATTTATATCATTACTTTAAAACATCTACAAGAATACTTAGTCTGTGTAAACGACTAAGCTTAAAGCATCCGTTTGTATCCATGCGCATGCTGATTAGAGGATTAAAAAAATATACATTTAAGGTACATTTAGAACAGATAAAAGTGTTCGATCAGGTTACTCTTAAAATTTAATCATGTTCTTTGTACAGATGTAATGCTCTTTTTTTTATTGTTTATTATTTTAACAGCACATAGAGAGTCCGGGAATTGTAAATAAAAATAAACAAAAAAAAACAATCTTACAGTCAGGTGACCACCATCTTTTTTTCTCATGTATATTAGTGTACATTAGTGATATTGTGATTGCTGACGGGGGGAGGGGTGTAGATCAGTGGTTTGAGGCGCTGGGATACCGATCGTATCACCTCGTGGGTCTTGATGAAGGCCCTTAACCCTCTGTGCTCCAGGGGGCGCTGTATCGTGACTGAACTTCCAAACAAGGCAACAGTTTCACCGTGCTGTAATGTTGATGTGATTCTTCGATACTGTGAATGCTGTAAGGCACATTGAACACTCGTTCTTCTTCACTTCCCGATCGCAGCTGCTGCGAGTACCTGGCTCACGTGTGCCGGAGGAAGAAGGAGCTGAAGGCTCGAACCGTCTGGCTCGGGCACCCGGAAAAATGCGAGGAGAAGTATCCGAAAAACGCCATCAAAAACCAGAAATACAACGTGGTCACCTTCGTGCCGGGGGTAAGTGTATAGAGCACGCGGGGGGGGGGGCTCATCTATTCATCACCTTCACTGTGGGCTTAATTAATAATAAAGTCTGCTTTCTCTTGATTGTTTTTATTCGTATTTGATGAAACACATGACGTGTTCTGGTACGTTTCCAGACTTGGCGGTGTGTTTATTCAGGGCCGGACTTTCTGCCTTGTAAAACGTGTGGAAATTTTACCAGGAGGTAAAAATCTCCCGGTGATGGATCGCTCGCGTAGGCGATTTGTCCCGGTCCGTCGTCTCACCTGCACTCGGGTGACGTTTCGAGTGAAATCCCCACCGTCTTTGTCAGCTTTCCCTCGGCAATCAGGTTAATGCGCCGCTATCTGCGGAGCAGCAGAACAGCGTCCTGACGTAGCTTTTTCCGTCGGCGTGTCCGGCCGAGCCGCTGTGTTATAACCACCGCCTGATGTCTTATTCACGTGTTGCTGGTTTCTTTATTTTCAGCTTGTCCGATGCATTTTGCATGAGGATGCGAGCCGTTCGTCTGAAGTGCCGCCGGGTCGCCAGCTACATCTGATCAGTGAGAACATGATCCGTCAGAACAAGGGGAATGACAACACGCAGCTTTAATGCAACGCTGACGAAATCAACAAAGCTGTTGATCCTATCACGCATTAAATGATGGTGCAGTGGATCTGGACTGTGATGAATGGACGTTCGGTGTTGAGGATGAGAATGAGGTTCACGCTGGACTCACCGCAGTGATCACTTGGGGCACATGGGAGTGACGGGAGATCAGTGATTAAAGCGTTGGTCTCTGGTTGGTCTCTGGTTCAAATCCCAGCACCACCAAGCTGCCACTAGTGGGCCCTTGAGAAAGACCCTTAATCCTCAACTGCTACGTTTTAAGTTGCTCTGGTCAAGGTCATATGCCAAATGCTGGAAATGTGTCAAACTCGAACGTGTCCCACCATGCCATGTTCTGCCGGCGTTCCAGAGTTTAAAAGGTGCATGATTGTGTTAAAATAACAAGATGCTAACCCTAACCCTCACACCGCCAGGGTCCGGGTTCGATTCCCGTCTCGGCCATGTGTGTGTGTGTGTGTGGAGTTTGCATGTTCTCCCTGTGCCTCAGGGGGTTTTTCTCCGGTTTCCTCCCCGGTCCAAAAACATGCACGGTAGGTTGATTGGCACCTTGGAAAATTGTCCTAGTTGTGTGTGTGTGTGTGTGTGTGTGTGTGTGTGTGTGTGTGTGTGTGTGTGTGTGTGTGTGTGTGTGTGTGTGTGAATGTATGTGTGATGGGTTGGTATTCCATCCAGGGTGTATCCTGCCTTAATGCCCATAGACGACCTGAGATAGACACAGACTCCCCGTGACCCGAGGGAAGATCGGATAAAGCGGTAGAAGATGAATGAATGAATGAATGAATGAATGAATGAAGTATTCTCTTCTATTCTTAATCTGAAGTATCCGATTTTCGATTCCTAACCCTAGTTATAACGCACGCGGTCAGAATTACACCTCGTATACTTATAGCATATGCAGAATACTTACACTTTGCAACTTTATAACCTCTATATCAGTGGAGGTTGGTGTGGGGTGGTGGAGGAAGGTGGTCTAGCCCAGTGGTAAAGGTGTTGGACTCTGGAACGGAAGATCACGGGTTCAAACCCCACCACCATCAAGCTACCACTAGTGGGCCCTTGAGCAAGGCCCTTAACCCTCAAATGTAAATGTAAATCAGTGTAAATGTAAAATCAGTGCTTTCAGACTGCACTGAAAACAAACCAATTCATTGATTTGAAATTGAGTTGAAATGAGATTGAAGTGGTTCCTTAGTGGTTTGGCTTCTGATTAAAAGGTTTTGTGTTGAAATCCAACTGTTGGGCCCTTGAGCAAGGCCCTTAACCCTCATCTCTTGTATAATTGTAACTCAGTCTGCGGGAAGGCAGCTGCCAAAATCTGATCTAAAGGATGATGACATCATTGTCTTGTTCTTGTCTGTTTCCTATTGATAGGTTTTATACCAGCAGTTCAAGTTTTTCCTCAACTTGTACTTCTTAGTGGTGGCGTGCTCGCAGTTTGTTCCATCCCTCAAAATCGGCTTCCTCTACACCTACTGGGCACCCCTGGTGAGTCCCGATGATCTGACCAGATCCCGCACAAATCCATATCCCGACCCTTGTGATTCGTCTTTTGACGCGTGTCATTGCTCTTCCTGTCGATCAGGCGTTTGTGTTGTCCGTCACCATGGTGCGAGAGGCCGTGGACGAGGTGCGGCGCTACAGCAGGGACAAAGAGATGAATTCTCAGATGTACAGCAAGCTCACAGTCCGAGGTAAACATTAGCCCTTCCTTGGTGATTGTTTTGGGTTTGGGGCAGCAGAGAGCAGCGATGACGTTCACAGCCTTTATTACAGCCCACAAATCTACATTATAACACTGGCCCTTAATCCTCATCATGTCTGACCCTGGGCTCTGGCCCCAACTTCCAAACAAGCTGGGATATGTGCCGCTAATATTTATATACAGTGCGCTCAAAAAATCCCTCCACGGTGGTGTGTAGGGTGGAGTTTTTTAAAATGCTGATAAATTCACAGGATTTTCTCCCTCATATTTAGTATTTAGCTCTTTAATACTCAATGGAATAATCTTGGATCTGATGTTGAACTTGTACGCCGGTGATACCACCAAGCGCCAATCACAAACAAGCCTGCTCTACCCTGATTGGTTTATTCCTGTGTCTTCAACCAGTTACATTTTTATCCATTCAGAAATAAAAAGGAACGACTGATTTTCTTAAGTTCAGTAACAATTTACATTACAGTGCATTTCATCACCACATCAGTAACTTTACTGACAACCCTGGTGGCTGAATGAATCTCCACAAGCAAATTCCTAAATCCAGGGAAACGTCTTCCCGGAAGCGTGGAGGTTATTATGCATATTAACTGTGGAATGGGATGTTCATAAAGCAGCCTTATGCGCCACACCTTTGTCCCTCTAGTAAGGGGTGGGCAATTATATTTTCCCAAAGTGAGAAAACCAATAAAAACTCATGACAATAAATACTATAATATAATAGAATAAACCAACAATGTCAGCTCTGCTGTGCGGTTATAGAAAGAAGCCGAAGCAGTAGAATAGATTAAATTTAAATAAATACATCACCGAATAAATAGTGTAAATATACATTATAATAGTGTGAAAATTAATAAATTATAATAATAATAATATAATTCTAATTTCATACATTCTATTCATTCATTCATCTTCTACCGCTATATCCGATCTTCCCTCTGGAGTCTGTGTCTATCTCAGGCGTCTATGGGCATTAAGGCAGGATACACCCTGGATGGAATGCCAACACATTACAGGGTACACACACACACACATTCACACACTAGGGACAATTTTCCAAGGTGCCAATCAACCTACCGTGCATGTTTTTGGACCGGGGAGGAAACCGGAAACCGGAGAACCCGGAGAAAAAACCCCCTGAGGCACGGGGAGAACATGCACAAACTCCACACACACATGGCCGAGACGGGAATTGAACCCCGACCCTGGAGGTGTGAGGCGAACGTGCTAAACACTAAACCACCGTACCCCTTGTATAATAATAATATATATTAATTATTAATAATAAATAAGTGAGTGATCTGAACCTCTCCATGCTGCTGCTCCATGTTCACATGAGCTTTTTTTTTTTCTTTTTCCAGGTAAAGTCCAGGTGAAGAGTTCAGACATACAAGTTGGAGACCTCATCATCATCGAAAAGGTTTTTATCCTCCTCTCCTCTCGTCCGTCACACACCCCCCCCCCTCTCAGGACAGGTGTGATCTGTCCGCTGGAATTCTGTCATACTCTTTATTGTGCATCATGTTTCTCACGCCGCGTGGTCGTCTGGCTGTAATTGCTCATGTCACGCGTGACCTTGCTCAATTATTCAGAGCCGACGCTATAGCGAGGGTAAAGTTACCGTACCGCCGTCTCACGGCCTATATGCTGAGAGCTTCGTAAAGAGCGCACGCCGCAGAGAACCACAGATTCACTCCCAGCAGAATCACACCGCCATCACGCCGCCGTTCATGCAGAAACACCGCTAATGCTGT
>JACRUU010000007.1:5677662-5735162 GCA_030449085.1 Kryptopterus vitreolus
CCCCTACTGTGTGTAAAGTGTAACTACATCGCAGCTCTCACCACAGTCCTGTAAACATTCCCTTTCACTCTTACAGATACCTATCACACATCACTCCTGTAACTCTTTCCTCCACCCGCTCCACCCTGCACTCTTTTCTTCACTTCTCCACCCTGCACTCTTTTCTTCACTTCTCCACCCTGCACTCTTTTCTTCACTTCTCCACCCTGCACTCTTTTCTTCACTTACCCACTCTACCCTGCACTCTTTTCTTCACTTCTCCACCCACTCCACCCTGCCTGCACTCTTTTTCTTCACTTCTCCACCCACTCTATCCTTCCTGCACTCTTTTATTCACTTCTCCACCTCCACCCTGCATCTTTGCTTCATTCTTTGCTTCACTTCTCCATCCACTCCACCCTTCCTGCACCTTTTTCTTCACTTCTCCACCCATTCCACCCTGCATGTACTCTTGTCTTCACTTCTCCACCCACTCCACCCTGCCTGCAATCTTTTCTTCATGTCTCTACACACTTTACACTATTGACCCCCCAGGCTCCTCCACCTTCACCACCTCTTCTCCCTGTAATCGCACACCTTCCCTTTTATTCACACACAGGGACTCTGTCTTACTCCTCCTGACTTTCATTCCCCTTCTCTCCAACACGTACCTCCACCTCTGCCACACTCTCTCTACACCTGCTCTCTACTCTCACCACAAATCACATCACCACCTATAGACATCACAGTATACGGAGACTCCTGTCTCACCTCCTCCATCACCTATTAGTGTTGCATAAGTCAGTGCCCTCTTCAATGGCGAGTGTTGGCCAATATTTCAATTCATTTCCTTCTGTTTAACCCTCTGTTTGTTTCTGCAGTGTTGTGGTTCACTTTATTCACTGTATTCACTTTATTCACTTTATTCACTATATTCACTATATTCACTTTATTCACTGTATTCACTTCATTCACTTTATTCACTTTATTCACTATATTCACTTTATTCACTGTATTCACTTTATTTATTCACTTTATTCACTTTATTCACTGTATTCACTATATTCACTTTATTCACTTTATTCACTTTATTCACTGTATTCACTATATTCACTTTATTCACTTTATTCACTTTATTCACTGTATTCACTATATTCACTTATTCACTTTATTCACTTTATTCACTGTATTCACTGTATTCACTTTATTCACTATATTCACTTTATTCACTGTATTCAATTTATTCTTTATTCATTTATTCACTTATTCATTCACTATTCATTCACTTTATATTTATTCACTTATTCATTATTCACTTTATTCATTCACTGTATTCACTTTATTCACTTTATTCACTTTGTTCACTTTGTTCACTTTGTTCACTTTGTTCACTTCATTCACTTTGTTCACTTTATTCACTTTATTCACTATATTCACTATATTCACTATATTCACTATATTCACTATGTTCACTTTGTTCACTTTATTCACTGTAACACTAACACACTCACTAACACACAATCAGCTTTCTGGTATTATTTTGTTATTGGATTCTTCCACAGATGGATTTAGTGTTTCAGTGATGATACTTGGCTTGGGAGAAATAAATATAATTTAGGGTTTGTTAAGACCATCTAGTGACAACGGATTTGTGTTGGTTATGTCTTAAATTTCACCCTTAATGGTCAATATAATGGTCTTAAATAGTAAAACCTGCAGAAGTCCCTTTTAATAGGATTTATGAATTTTTAATAATTTATTATTATTATTGTTATTATTGATCACTCGGATGCTGTGACTCTTGAATGAGGAGATTTTGATGTATCAGAGCAGTGGAGTTTGTTGTCTGTCGTGCTCTGTAGTGCCGATGCTCTGAAGTGAAAAACGAGTGGGGAATGATTAAATGGGTCGAGGCGTTTATGTTTCCCAGGAGCGTGCTTTATCCGAACCGACCAGCTCGATGGAGAAACGGACTGGAAACTGAAGGTCGCCGTTTCCTGCACACAGAGGTTACCTGCACTGGGGGTAAGTGTGTGTACAACATGCACTGTGTGACGCCTGACACACACACACACACACACACACACTTAAGGTTTTATATTTATATACATATTTATCAAATTTATATTTTATCTGTCTTTTGAAATTATTTAATTACCAATTCAAAGAATCACTGAAGTCGACACACACCGTATTTAATTATATACTTAATAATAAAAACATATATTTTACACAATAAGTGATATTTAGGAATAAACTAGTCTTTAATTCTTTTTTATTCATTCTTTTATTAGAGTTTTATTAACTTTATCCATCTATCTATCTATCATCTATCTATCTGTCTGTCTATCTATCTGTCTGTCTGTCTGTCTGTCTGTCTGTCTATCTGTCTATCTATCTATCTATCTATCTGTATCTATCTGTATATCTATCTATCTATCTATCTATCTATCTATCTATCTATCTATCTATCTATCTATCTATCTATCTGTCTATCTGTATACCTGTATATCTGTATATCTATCTATCTGTTTGTCTGTTTGTCTGTTTGTCTGTCTGTATTGTTAAAAGCACTTTACAAATAGAAAGTAAAATAATTGAATTTTTAAAAAGAAATGAATACATATATTATTAAATAAAATATTTGTAATAAATACAACATAATAATAATACTAATAATAATAATAACAATAACAACAACAATAATAATAATAATAATAATAATAATAGGTTAATTGTAGTGTGACACAGAAAAGTAATTTTTTTTAACATCCCATTTCACATTTAGTTTAAAATAAACTCCACTTATCTGAGAAGATGTTGGTTCATGTTTGTGTGTAAATGTTTGTGTGTGTGTGTGTGTGTGTGTGTGTGTGTGTGTGTGTGGTGTGTGTGTGTGTGTTGTGTGGTTGTGATATATATATATATATTATATTATATATATATTATATATATATATCTATATATATATAAATATATATATACCAGGTCAGTGTGCATATCTGGCTACCAGATTTATTACACTAAAGAAATTCAGACGACAATTCACAGTGATCTTTTTGCCCACAACAATGATCAGTCAGATAAAGATGACGAGACGAGGACACTGAGTTTTGCCCTTTGATTAAACACAATAACAGATGAAAGCATTTTATTGACCCACACTGAGTGAAAATCAAGCAGGAACTTGTGAGGCGTCAGCGAATCGCACCCACCGAAACTCGGCTTTCCTTTACAGTTCAGAGCGGTAACTGGATCACCCGTCCCCGCACACTTTTCCTCCATCAGATGTTCCCCTCCATCCCAGGCTTGTGTTTGATATAGTGGTAAATGTGATTCGGCTGCCGGAGCATTTGTTACACACGAGCCGGTAACCGGATCCGAACACGCCGGCCGAATCTGTCTCCTCAGTGCCGTCAGGGTCTGAGATGACACCCAGTTCAGATTTGTATTTGTCTTTCCAAAACCACTTACTGCGATCACAGAATTAAAATTTCAGCAAGCCATCAAATCGAGCGGCGCGCCGAGGGACTCGGAGCAGATGGGTCGGGTTTCCTGTGGCCTTGAATTTTAAATATTCTCCAGCCGAAATTGTTTCCCTGCATTTAAACTCAAAGAAAAATGCCAGAGTCAGGATTTTTATTTTAAGCGAGATTATATATATATATATATATATATATATATATATATATATATATATATATATATATAAAAAGCTCTTTGTGTAAATAGTTCCAGGTAAACAACAAACTTTTGCTTGACTTGCTATTGTAATATTTTCATCCATTCATTCATCTTCTACCTTTCTATTGCCAATTCTTTATCCGATCTTTCAAACGGGAATCTTTATCACCTCAACGGGGGGGGGGGGGGGGGGGGGGGGGGGGGGGGAGGGGGGGTTGTGTCTATCTCAGGTGTCTATGGGCATTAAGGCAGGATACACCCTGGATGGAATGCCAACCCATCACACACACACACACAATCGTACACTAGGGACAATTTTCCAAGGTGCCAATCAACCTACAGTGCATGTTTTTGGACCGGGAGGAAACCGGAGAACTATGGGTTCTGAGGCACGGGGAGAACATGCACAAACTCCACACACACACATGGCGAGACGGGAATCGAACCCAGTATCCCTGGCAGGTGTGAGGCGAACGTGCTAACCACTAAACCACCGTGCCCCCTGAATCTAGACTTCATGGAAGCTTTTCATCTGGTTTTCTGATGAGATGTATATTTAGGCAGGTGTTTCTGTTGGTGCTTGGACGGACGGACGGACGGACGGACGGATGGATGGATGGAATTAAAGAGTCACATGGTATGAGGGAGGAAGAAGCTCCTCCAGTCTGTCAGTGGAACAGGGTAACCTGTCACTGAAGCCGCTCTCTTCCTCCCGGAGATGATGATGCTGTGTAGTGGATTGTCTATGATTGACAGGAGTGTGTTGAGCGCCTGCCTCGCAGGGTGTCCGGCTCCGAGCCCGCAACAGATCCCGCTTTCCTCACTATCCTGTCCAGGCGTGAGGCATTTTTTTCCCCCTTGACGCTGCCTCGCCCAGCACGCACTGTGGGGAGTAGAACATAGACTGTGGGCTTCTGAGGAAGTCCAGCCGGCTCCGCCCTCTCCTGTGTTGCACTCTCTCCTGTGTTACGCTCTCTCCTGTGTTACACTCTCTCCTGTGTTAAATTCTCTCCTGTGTTACGCTCTCTCCTGTGTTACACTGCTCTCTCTGTTAAATTCTGTGTTACTCTCTCCTGTGTTACATTCTCTCCTGTGTTACACTCTCTCATCTGTTATATTATCTCCTGTGTTACGCTCTCTCCTGTGTTACGCTCTCTCACTGTTACTTAATCTCCTGTTACACTCTCCTGTGTTACACTCTCTCCTGTGTTACTCTCTCCTGTGTTACACTCTCTCCTGTGTTACACTCTCCTGTGTTACACTCTCTCCTGTGTTACGCTCTCCTGTGTTACGCTCTCTTCTGTGTTACATTCTCTCCTGTGTTACACTCTCTCCTGTTACACTCTCCTGTGTTACATTCTCCTGTGTTACACTCTCTCCTGTGTTACATTCTCCTGTGTTACACTCTCTCCTGTGTTACGCTCGCTCCTGTGTTACGCTCTCTCGTGTTACATTCTCCTGTGTTACACTCTCTCCTCGTGTTACATTCTCTCCTGTGTTCTCCTGTGTTACACTCTCTCCTCTGTTAAATTCTCTCCTGTGTTACGCTCTCTCCTGTGTTACGCTCTCTCCTGTGTTACACTCTCTCCTGTGTTACACTCTCTCCTGTGTTACATTCTCTCCTGTGTTACACTCTCTCCTGTGTTACACTCTCCTGTGTTACACTCTCTCCTGTCTTACACTCTCTCCTGTTACACTCTCCTGTGTTACACTCTCTCCTGTGTTACACTTTCTCCTGTGTTACGCTCTCTCCTGTTACATTCTCTCCTATGTTACGCTCTCTCCTGTGTTACACTCTCTCCTGTGTTACATTCTCTCCTGTGTTACGCTCTCTCCTGTGTTACACTCTCTCCTCTGTTAAATTCTCTCCTGTGTTACACTCTCTCCTGTGTTACACTCTCTCCTGTGTTACATTCTCCTGTGTTACGCTCGCTTCTGTGTTACATTCTCTCCTGTGTTACACTCTCTCCTGTGTTACACTCTCTCCTGTGTTACATTATCTCCTGTGTTACACTCTCTCCTGTGTTACATTCTGCTCTCTTCTGTTACCTCCTGTGTTACACTCTCTCCTGTCTTACACTCTCTCCTGTGTTACATTCTCTGTGTTACCTCTCCTGTCTTACACTCTCTCCTGTGTTACACTCTCTCCTGTGTTTCACTCTCTCCTCTGTTACATTATCTCCTGTGTTACACTCTCTCCTGTGTTACGCTCTCTCCTCTGTTACATTCTCTCCTGTGTTACACACTCTCCTGTGTTACACACTCTCCTGTGTTACACTCTCTCCTCTGTTACTCTCCTGTGTTACGCACACTCTCCTGTGTTTCACACTCTCCTGTGTTACACTCTCTCCTCTGTTAAATTCTCTCCTGTGTTACGCTCTCTCCTGTGTTACATCTCTTCCTGTATTACGCTCTCTCCTGTGTTACTCCTGTGTTACGCTCTCTCCTGTGTTACACTCTCTCCTGTGTTACATTCTCCCTGTGTTACACTCTCTCCTGTGTTACATCTCTCCCTTGTTACACTCTCTCCTCTGTTACATTCTCTCCTGCGTTACACTCTTTCCTGCGTTACAATCTCCTGTTACACTCTCTCCTGTGTTACACTCCCACATAACGACTTATCTCTAACAAAAAATCCGGTCTATAATTATTAAAATATAATCATTTATAGTCATTTAGAACAGATAATAAAATAATCCTGCTGAGAAAGTCCTGTATGTGCATCACCATCCTGTATGTTTGATTTTCTTCTTCTTCTTCCTCCAGGATTTGTTTTCCATCAACGCGTATGTGTACGCTCAGCAGCCGCAGCTGGACATACACAGTTTTGAAGGGAATTTTACTAGGGTAAGGAAATAACGCACACACACACACACACACACACACACACACACACACACACACACACACATACACATAGTGTTTTTTTTTTCTTTATTCTTTCTTAATGCAGTACTGCACAGGAGCGATCTCAGGATATGCTGGCGATGACATACCATCAGAGCCATGAAGTGGGCCCTGCCCGAGTCCGCCGGCTGTGCCGAGCTCCTCATTAACATCAGATTAGTGGCGAGAAAGAGAGAAAAGAAAGCGCGAGAAAGGGGGAGAAACGGAGAGGGCGCCCCGATACAAAGCCTGTCTTTGTGTACAGTCTTCGCTCTTGGCCACACAGCAGGCAGAGGATGGAGATCACTTCCTGCGCTGACTCACCTTCCTAAACCCCACACACACATATCCCAGGGCCCCCAAAGCGGCTGATCCCGGGTCAGAACGCGACGCGCTCACATTGTTCAGATACGTCTGTTTAGAAGCGGGCTGACACTGATTTGTTGTCCTCGCGTCACTTGGAATGTCAAGCATTCGTCCGTCCCAATGACCTCCAGCTGGCTTTTACACGCGAGCGCCACGTCTCTGCTGAGCTGTCATACTTATCATATCAGAAACGTCATTCGATCTGTAACCAGATCAGACCCTGATGCTTTGTCATCATATCATATACCTGCATTTAAGAGCTCTGTGTGTGTGTGTGTGTGTGTGTGTGTGTGTGTCATAGGTGTCACAGAACCCCTGGCTGTGCCCTTTAGCCATCTGTTAAATTGGCACAGTGGATATAATACATGTAAAGGAGGCATGGTGGATTAGTGGTTAGCACGTTCGCCTCACACCGCCAGGGTCCAGGTTCGATTCCCGTCTCGGCCATGTGTGTGTGTGTTTGTTTGCAGTTCTCCCCGTGCCTCAGGGGTTTTTCTTTTCTCCGGGTTCCCCCGGTTTCCTCCCCCGGTCCAAAAAAATACGGTAGCTTGATTGCCCTTGGAAATTGTCCTGTGTGTGAAGTGTGTTGGTGTGTTAATGTGTGTGTGTGTGTGTCCTGCGATGGGTTGGCATTCCACCGGGTGTATCCTGCCTTTAATGCCCATAGACGCCTGAGATAGACACAGTCCCCGTGACCCGAGGGAAGATTGATATAAAGCCTAGAAGATGAATTTAAAACATGTAAAAAAAGATTCATCTATATCCCGCAGCGCACACCACACACACACACACACGCATCACACCTCCCATTCAACAACGTCTTTGTGTTTGGAATAAAGGAGTCGTTGCTGCTTCCTTTACAAACTTTAAAATACAGCGGGGGTTTGGTTTGTTGAATGCGATGAAACCCTGCCCCCTCTTGGAAACGAGCTCTTCGGATTGGTCAGAGCGCCGCCGCTACGGAAGCCGCCTGTGTCAAACCGAGGCGACGTCGTCAAATCCATTTTTCAGCATCGACATAAATCATAAAGTCGAATGAATCGATAATGATGATTCTAGTTTGTGGACACCTGACATTGCTATGTGCTTCTATTTGAACGTTACTATTCCTCATTCAGTCCCAGTTTTATTCATTCATCTTCTACCGCTTTATCTGATCTTCCCTCGGGTCACGGGGAGTCTGTGTCTATCTCAGGCGTCTATGGGCATTAAGGCAGGATACACCCTGGATGGAATGCCAACACATTGCACACACACACACACACACACACACACACACACACACACACACACATTCACACACTAAGGGACAATTTTCCAAGGTGCCAATCAACCTACCGTGCAAGTTTTTGGACCGGGGAGGAGGAACCGGAGAACCCGGAGAAAAACCCCCCTGAGGCACGGGGAGAACATGCAAACTCACACACACACATGGCCGAGACGGGAATCGAACCCGGACCCTGGAGATGAGGGGCAGATGTTCCTCCACATCTGGAGTGTGTTTGTGGAGGTTTATTCGTTATATTAGTTATATGTTATATGTTAGGAAAGTCAGGTAGTGGTGTAGGTGAGTTCAGGAGGCCTCGAGTTCCGGTATCGTTAACGTTCATCCCAGATGTGTTGAGTAGGTTTTGGAGGTCAGTAGCAGGAGATCGTCCACTCGTAACCCATGAGAAGCAGGTCTGGATGGAGCAGGTTTGGCTCTCGTAGATAAAGTTAAGTGGAAATGTGATGTGGACCGGATGCAAAGCTGTAAAACTGTGTGTGCCGATCCGAACAGTTTGGAGAAGAAACACACGCGGCTGGAAAAGCCATGTGTCCGCATACCTTTATGTATAATTTGGGTCAGTAATGATTTATTCGAGTAATTTTGATTCAAAAAGTCATCCATGCAAATGAATGTGCTTTGATGATTCATTTAGTCCATTTAGATAAACATCGAGCATTATGGATCATTTATGGATCCAAAAATTTGGTTTTATTAATAATAAGAAAAGTTACAGTAAGGGATATGAACACACGCCAGTCGCTGTTGTCGCCGGATTAACCCCTTGTAGGCGATCGTCACGAAATCACATCATACCCCGGGAGGCGGTAGCTTAGTGGTTAAGGCATTGGGCTCTGGACCAGAAGATTCATTCATTCATTCATTCATCTTCTACCGCTTTATCCGATCTTCCCTCGGGTCACGGGGAGTCTGTGTCTATCTCAGGCGTCTATGGGCATTAAGGCAGGATACACCCTGGATGGAATGCCAACCCATCACAGGACACACACACACACACACACACACTAGGGACAATTTTCCAAGGTGCCAATCAACCTACCGTGCATGTTTTTTTGGACCGGGGAGGAAACCGGAGAACCCGGAGAAAAAAACCCCCTGAGACACGGGGAGAACATGCACAAACTCCACACACACATGGCTGAGACGGGAATCGAACCCGGACCCTGGCGGTGTGAGGCGAACGTGCTAACCACTAAACCACCGTGCCTCTTGGACCAGAAGATCACAGGTTCAAATCCCACCACCACCACCACCAAGCTGCCACTAGTGGGCCCTTGAGCAAGGCCCTTATCCCTCAATTGCTCAGTTGTAAGTCGCTCTGGATAAGGGCGTCTGCCAAATGCCATAAATGTAAATGTATACCACTTCCTAATGCATCCAATTTAATGCATATATTCCTCCAGTGCCAGGCGATGCATATTTGACACGTACCGTAGTTCGTATTGGAGGCACTGATTGATTGCGCAATTACAGAATCTGCTTGAAAGCAAAACACACTTTTTTATTTTATTTTTTTTGTATGATTGTAAATAAATCCAGGCAACAAGGGGTTAACACGTTCGCCTGATCACGTGACTGCTGTGTGGTTATGAAATCCTCCATCAGCAGCGATCATAGCAGTACATTTTATTTAAGGAATCCTTTTCTTAAATAAAGCGGATCAAAGTGTTTTTCTGTGTTAATGTCGATCACATCAGTTTTTTGCATTTTATGCAGCGTGCATTTCCTGACCCTAAACTGGGAAAATAATAATACCACCAGTGGTCATGTATCTGAGGGTTTTTTCTGACGTCAGCACTTATTTTATTTTTATTTTAACGTGTTAAAATTACTGTAGTCATGCTGTTCACTGAGATACTATATATATATATATATATATATATATATATATATATATATATATATATATATATATATATATATATATATATATATATACATATATATATATATACACATACAACACACACACCACACACACACATACAAACCGGATTCCAAAAAAGTTGGGACACTATACAAATCGTGAATAAAAACTGAATGCAATGATGTGTAGGTGCCAACTTCTAATATTTTATTCAGAATAGAACATAACACACGAAACAAAATTTTAAACTGAGAAAATGTACCATTTTAAGGGAAAAATATGTTGATTCAGAATTTCATGGTGTCAACAAATCCCAAAAAAGTTGGGACAAGGACATTTTCACCACTGTGTGGCATCTCCCCTTCTTTTTACAACACTCAACAGACGTCTGGGGACAGAGGAGACCAGTTTCTCCAGTTTAGAAATAGGAATGCTCTCCCATTCTTGTCTAATACAGGCCTCTAACTGTTCAATCGTCTTGGGCCTTCTTTGTCGCACCTTCCTCTTTATGATGCGCCAAATGTTCTCTATAGGTGAAAGATCTGGACTGCAGACTGGCCATTTCAGTTTTACACCTGGACACACGGATTTCCTTCTCCTACGCAGCCATGATGCTGTGATTGATGCAGAATGTGGTCTGGCATTATCTTGTTGGAAAATGCAGGGTCTTCCCTGAAAAAGATGACGTCTGGATGGGAGCATATGTTGTTCTAGAACCTGAATATATTTTTCTGCATTGATGGTGCCTTTCCAGACATGCAAGCTGCCCATGCCACACGCACTCATGCAACCCCATACCATCAGAGATGCAGGCTTCTGAACCGAGCGTTGATAACAACTTGGGTTGTCCTTGTCCTCTTTGGTCCGGATGACATGGCGTCCCAGATTTCCAAAAAGAACTTCGAATCGTGACTCGTCTGACCACAGAACAGTCTTCCATTTCGCCACACTCCATTTTAAATGATCCCTGGCCCAGTGTAAACGCCTGAGCTTGTGGATCTTGCTTAGAAATGGCTTCTTTCTTTGCACTGTAGAGTTTCAGCTGGCAACGGCGGATGGCACGGTGGATTGTGTTCACTGACAATGGTTTCTGGAAGTATTCCTGAGCCCATTCTGTGATTTCCTTTACAGTAGCATTCCTGTTTGTGGTGCAGTGTCGTTTAAGGGCCCGGAGATCACGGGCATCCAGTATGGTTTTACGGCCTTGACCCTTTCTCACAGAGATTGTTCCAGATTCTCTGAATCTTTGGATGATGTTATGCACAGTTGATGATGATAGATGCAAAGTCTTTGCAATTTTTCGCTGGGTAACACCTTTCTGATATTGCTCCACTATCTTTCTGCGCAACATTGTGGGAATTGGTGATCCTCTACCCATCTTGGCTTCTGAGAGACACTGCCACTCTGAGAAGCTCTTTTTATACCCAATCATGTTGCCAATTGACCTAATTTGTGTTAATTGGTCTTCCAGCTCCTCGTTATGCTTAAATTTACTTTTTCCAGCCTCTTACTGCTACTTGTCCCAACTTTTTTGGGATTTGTTGACACCATGAAATTCTGAATCCCTTTAAGGGAACATATTTTTCCCTTAAAATGGTACATTTTCTCAGTTTTAAACTTTTGTTTCGTGTGTTTTATGTTCTATTCTGAATAAAATATTAGAAGTTGGCACCTACACACATCATTGCATTCAGTTTTTTTATTCACGATTTGTATAGTGTTTGTGCGTGGTGCCAACTTTTTTGGAATCCGGTTTGTATATATACACACCCACACACACACACACATATATATTATATATATATATATATATATATAGATATAGATATATATATATATATATATATTTTTTTTTTTTTTTTTTACTTATTTATTTGTTTATTTATCTATTTATTTTACCCCCCCCCCCCCCCCCCCTTAACTTCTGTAAATGTTGGTTGGGTGTTTGTGCAGGAAGACAGTGATCCTCCTCCATCCATGAGAGCCTGAGCATCGAGAACACACTTTGGGCCAGTACTGTGGTTTGCATCTGGTGAGTAATCCCACGTCTCACCTGTTTTTTAGAATCTTTAATGCATTCTTTTTTTTTTTGTTAAAGAAAATGCACACACATACACACACACACACACACACACACACACACACACACACACACACATATATATATATATCGATCGGATTTCTCACCAGTTTTGTCCTGGAGTTCAGTGAAAGCGATACTGAAATGTTTAGCCGACGTCCTCCATATTTCCTGCGGCGATTCCGATTTTCACTTAGCCTAAATGCGAGGAAATCTGATGAGCCGTTAATGGGAGCCGCAGTGTCGCCTCGCACTAGTGTTGATGGAAAGCTTTGCTGGTCTCCGATCAGCCGCACCTCTACACCTTTTCCCCGCTGCATACGGAGGCCAGGAGACCCGAACCTGATCCTAATCGAGCACTAACGCTGGAACTTTCCTCCCAAGGCCTCCTGCTCGTGTTCAACGATCACCTTTTTTATCGATCTGTGGCTGATCCTCACCCGGTCCTCCTGAGGCTTGAGGTTTCTTCTAGCTCTTCGCTGCCCCTTGGCCTGTCCTTGATCAAAGTCCATCTTCCGACTTAGATTCCTGACGTCATCCAGACTCAACACAAGATCCCTGCCGATGGAAAAGGATATCCCCATCAGTTCTGCCCCATTAAAACAACTCCATTTCACCACAGACCAGGACTTGAGTGCTTCCAAGTGCCCTGGAAATGTTGACTGTTTTCCAGTCAGCACAGCGCAGTAACAGTCATACTTACGGAAAGCTTAAAAGCACTGATCCAAAAACACACCATCCTTCTGATTTGGGCCCAGCAAGGAGCTCCTGAGCTCACAGCTAACGTCTTCCTGCTCTCCTCACTCGTATGAGCTTTATCCTCTTATCATTGGAACGATCTTCAGGATGGTCAGCAACACACACACACACACACACACACACACACACACACACACACACACACACACGTACATGAACACGGTTAAGATAATATAGGAGGTTAAACCCCTTTTTATGTAATATACCTTATTTGTATTATTATTATTATTATTATTATTATTATTATTATTTTGATTTTGATCGTTATTATTAACATTTGAGACCAACAAGATTTGAACATTTCTGCATAACATTAAATTTTAAAAATGTTTATCCCATGTGGTTAAATAATATATTATTTAATCTCTATAGTCTATTAATGTATTAAATAATATTGTATCAAAATATAATAGTCATTCATGCACTATATATTGTTGTCATATAATGATTAATTAACCCAATAATTTGTAATCAAGCTAATTAAACTGAATAAATAAATATACAAATCGTATTGTCCATATTACATTTGCTCAAGTTCATGTGAATAATACAGATTACGTAGGTTTATTTAAACAGACAGAACAGACAACAACAACAACAACAACAACAACATATAGAACAAAGACATTTCAAAAAAAGTTATACACTGATTTCTATTTTAATTAGAGGGAAAAAAGGATTTGAATCCTTATCATTCATAACATTAGTCATAACGAGCTGAGATTAGATTTCTTTTGTAATATTTTACATTATTATGATGAAATTAAAGTCTCATAAAGTTCTTAATCTCCACCCATTAACACCAGTTGAGCCAGAATCATGGTCCATGGACAAGACCAACGAGAAACTTACAACTTTACAACTGAGCAAATGATTTTATTTATTATATATATATATATATATATATATATATATATATATATATATATATATATATATATATATATATATATCTGACAGACAGACAGGGACAGACAGACAGACAGACAGACATAATAATAGATAGATAGATAGATAGACAGACAGACAGACAAGATAGATAGACGATAGATAGATAGACAGACACTAGATAGAGATATAGATAGATAGATAGAGACAATAGATAGACAGACATAGATATAGATAGACAGACAGACATGGATATAGAGATAGATAGACAGACAGACAGACAGACAGACAGATAGATATAGAGATAGATAGACAGACATAGATATAGAGATAGATAGACATAGATATATAGACAGACAGACAGACATATATAGATAGATAGATAGATAGACAGACAGACAGATATAGAGATAGATAGATAGATAGACAGACAGACAGACAGAGATATATGAGATAGACAGACAGAGACAGACAGACATAGATATAGAGATAGATGACAGACAGACAGATAGATATAGATGATAGATATACAGATATATATAGACAGACACAGACAGACAGACATAGATATAGAGATAGATAGACAGACAGACAGACATAGATATAGAGCATAGATAGACAGACAGAAAGACAGGACAGACCATAGATATAGAGATAGATAGACAGACATAGATATATAGACAGACAGACATAGATATAGAGAGATAGACAGACACAACAGACAGATAGACAGACATAGATATAGAGATAGATATAGACAGACATAGATATATAGATAGACAGACAGACAGACATACAGACATATATAATAGATAGATAGATAGATAGACAGACATATATATATGATAGATAGACAGACAGACAGACAGACATAGAGAGACAGACAGATAGATAGACAGACAGACAGACAGACAGACAGACAGACAGACATATAGAGATAGATAGACATAGATAGATAGATAGAGACAGACAGATAGATAAAGAGATAGACAGACAGACATAGATAGAGATATATAGACAGACAGACATAGATATAAATATATAGAAAACAGGACAGATAGATCTAGAGATAGATAGACAGACAGACAGACATAGATATAGAGATAGATAGACAGACATAGATATATATAGACATATACATACAGACAGACAGACAGACAGACATACAGATAGATAGACGAGACAGACAGACAGACATAGATATAGAGATAGATAGACAGACAAACATAGATATAGAGATAGACAGACAGACAGACATAGATATAGAGATAGATAGACAGACATATATATATATAGAGATAGATAGATATAGACATATATAATATATATATAGATATAGATAGTAGACAGACAGACAGACATAGATAGATATAGAGATAGATAGACAGACAGACAGATATAGAGATAGATAGAGATAGACAGACAGACAGAGATAGATAGATAGATAGATAGATATAGAGCAGACAGACATAGATATAGAGCTAGATAGAGATAGAATAAGACAGAAATATATATATATATATATTATATATATAGATATATATATAGATATATATATAGATAATATAGATAGATAGACAGAAGACAGACATAGACATAGATATAGACAGATATATAGACAGGACAGACATAGATATAGATAGATAGATAGATAGATACAGACAGACATAGATATAGAGATAGATAGACAGACAGACAGATATAGAGATAGAGACGACAGATAGACACAGAGACGACAGAGATATAGAGATAGATAGACAGACATAGATATAGAGATAGACAGACAGACATAGATATAGAGATAGATAGACAGACATAGATATATAGACAGACAGACAGATATAGAGAGATAGATAGACAGACAGACAGACTATAGATAGACATAGACAGACAGATCATAGATATAGAGATAGAGATAGCTAGACAGATAGAGATTAGATAGACAGACATGATATATAGACAGACAGACAGACATAGATATAGAGATAGAGACACAGACAGACAGACACTAGATAGATAGAGATAGATAGACAGATAGACAGACACATAGAAAGATGATAGACAGACATACATAGATAGACCGAGAGCATATAGACAGACAGACAGATATAGAAGAGACAGACACTGATATAGAGACAGACCCTAGATATAGACATAGATAGTAGACAGACAGACATAGATATAGAGATAGATAGACAGACAGACAGACAGACATAGACAGACAGACAGACAGACATAGATATAGAGATAGACAAGCCAGATAGACAGGCAGACAGACAGACAGACATACATATAGAGATAGATAGATATGACTTAGTTAGTTGAGTTAGAGTTGAATTACTGAAATAAATGAACTTTTCCATGATATGTGTGTGTGTGTGTGTATGTATATATATATATATATATATATATATATATATGTATATTATTAGATGCGCCTGTAAAAACTACATGACGATCACAAAGCAGTTTTGGTGAGAAGGAGACGACGGTTGTTGTGATTATTCTCGAATGCAAGAAACACAAAGTAAATGTCGATCTGGGGCTCCATGCAAGATCTCACCTCGTAGCAATGATCAGTCCGGATCTCGTGCACATGCTGATCAGCTGCTGTCGTCCTCATACAGTCCACATAATACATATGCTAGATTCACACAAGAGACATCTCTGATCAACATAACATCTATTCACCAGGATAATCATTCTCCTGTGCGTTTCCTCCTCAGGTACTGTAATCGGTGTTGTTATTTACACTGGGAAGGAGATGAGGAGTGTACTGAACACATCCCAGTCCAAAAACAAGGTGGGTGTTTTGTTTTTTTGCATGTTGTTTGTTTGTATTGAACTGATAATCCTATTGGATTAGGAAAATGATGTGAAAGGGAATGAGAATATAGGATACTAGTAATAAATATTATTATTATTATGTATTTTTTTTTATTTATTTTTTTATTTATTTTTTATTTTTTGCCTATAAATGCACTTAAGTATCCAAAGTGCTGTGATTTGATTGTAGCTATAATGTTCCTATTCACTTAATCAACTTAATTTATATAAAAAGACCCGGACTAAGGTGTTTATAACGCATCAATATATTAATTAGGACCGTCAACGTTAACCGTCAACCTAATGTGATATTAGCAATTAATGTTATTAACGCGTTATAACGCCGTGTGCATTACTATATGAGTGATCTGCTCCTTCACGCACCTGCACCGTTGCGTTATGTCGCCGAATGAACGAAACCCAAACGAACAACAGAGAAATAAATAAATAAACGTTTCAGTGCATCCACTCACACTTCCTAAATTTCCCCCCCACGAATTACACCTACTATCTGCTGCGCATTCACAACAGGTACGATCTCCTCACTATATTAGTGTATATGACCGTATGGAACCTTACGCAAGCGCATCGCATTCCCAAATCCGTATTACGCAATAAAGCGCATTTTTACTGAACGCAATAAAGCGCTTCCGTATAACCTAAACACCGTTTCATCCACCAGTTTATATGGAAAAATTAAAAGCAACCGGAACACAATTCTTAAAGGAGCCACGTCCCATATTTTACACTTCAAACCAACACTAAACAAATAACATTGTAATTAACAAGAAATTCATATTAAAAAGAGTAAAATAAATATTAAATAATCAATAATTTTATTAAAGGGAGAGATTTTATGTGAAATGTATATAATTAGAACATCTGTTACAATTTAGAGTATTAGAAACATTATTCATTTATACTACATTGAAACGTATGAAGGGGGCACGGTGGCGTAGTGGTTAGCCACGTTCGCCTCACACCACCAGGATCCGGGTCCGGGTTCGATTCCCGTCTCAAGGTCATGTGTGACATGTGGAGTTTGCATGGGGGTTTTTCTCCGGGTAAAAAATGCACGGTAGGTAAATAAATTGTCACCTTGGAAAAACCCTGTGTTTGAATGTGTGTGTGAATGTGTGTGTGTGTTGTGTGTCCTGCGATGGGTTGGCATGTCCAAGGGTGTATGTGTGAAGTGTGTGTGTTGGTGTGTGTGGTGGTCCTGCGATGGGTAGTGTAATGACCTGAATGAATGAATGAATGAATGAATGAATGAAACGTACGATTAATACCAATAAAAAAAATGCTCTACCCTGATTGGTGGATTTAAAAAGGAACAACTCGTTGTCACAAAATGTCATCGAGTAAACTTTTCGACTTTGAAATGTCGTCAAACAAACACAGTAACCACAGATTACTTCAGACACTCGGATACAGTAACACACGGCGTTTACTTTCTCATCACTAAAGACTCCCAGATTATAATCTCAGACTAGAGTGTGATTCCCACCTCAGATCAGACCTCTGATTCATGCAGGGCTGCTGGATTTGTTTTCAGATTAGACTCCATGTGCGACTATCATTTGTATTGTCACCCCGCAGATTAGCAGTCTTGCAGTGCACATGAACAAAGATCGGATTAGATTCCCGTATTCCAGGTGTCACCAGACAACAGTCTGTAGTTACCCCATTATACACCACCTCAAGATTAGATTGCATTGCATGACTTCCCTGGTTTTTAGGACTTGGTTATGGGATTATACCTCAGATTAGATTGCATTGTATGACCTCCCTGGTTTTAAGGACTTGGTTATGGGTTTATACCTCAGATTAGATTGCATTGTATGACCTCCCTGGTTTTTAGGACTTGGTTATGGGATTATACCTCAGATTAGATTGCATTGTATGACCTCCCTGGTTTTAAGGACTTGGTTATGGGATTTATACCTCAGATTAGATTGCATTGTATGACCTCCCTGGTTTATAGGAGGACTTGGTTATGGGATTTATACCTCAGATTAGATTGCATTGTATGACCTCCCTGGTTTTTAGGACTTGGTTATGGGATTATACCTCAGATTAGATTGCATTGTATGACCTCCCTGGTTTTTAGGACTTGGTTATGGGATTATACCTCAGATTAGATTGCATTGTATGACCTCCCTGGTTTTAGGACTTGGTTATGGGTTTACTTGGTTATGGGTTTATAGGACTTGGTTATGGGTTTACCTCAGATTAGATTGCATTGTATGACCTCCCTGGTTTTTAGGACTTGGTTATGGGATTTATACCTCAGATTAGATTGCATTGTATGACCTCCCTGGTTTTTAGGACTTGGTTATGGGATTATACCTCAGATTAGATTGCATTGTATGACCTCCCTGGTTTTTAGGACTTGGTTATGGGATTATACCTCAGATTAGATTGCATTGTATGACCTCAGAGTATATTGGCATTTATGATTCCTGGTTTTAGGACTTGGTTATGGGTATTTGGTTATATACCTCAGATTAGATTGCATTGTATGACCTCCCTGGTTTTAAGGACTTGGTTATGGGATTATACCTCAGATTAGATTGCATTGTATGACCTGGTTTAGGACTTGGTAGGGATTTCCCTTAGGTTTTGATACCTCCTGGTTTTAAGGACTGGGTTATGGGATTATACCTCAGATTAGATTGCCATTTATACCTCATCTGGTTTTATTACTTGGTTATTTTATACCTCAGATTAGATTGCATTGTATGACCTCCCTGGTTTTAAGGACTTGGTTATGGGATTATACCTCAGATTAGATTGCATTGTATGACCTCCCTGGTTTTAGGACTTGGTTATGGGATTATACCTCAGATTAGATTGCATTGTATGACCTCCCTGGTTTATTGGTTATGGGATTATACCCTGGTTTTAAGGACTTTGTTATTGGATTATACCTCAGGGATTATACCTGGTTTTAGGACAGATTAGATTGCATTGTATAACTTCCCTGGTTTTTAGGACTTTTTAGACCCAGCGCCTTAGACCACTGAGCTACAACCCCTCCTTTTAGGACTTGGTTATGGGATCATACCTCAGATTAGACGTGTATACGAACACTGTGTATTCATAAACACACTGACGTTCATGAATTACACAGTCTGGGAAAACGAAAACGAACTCTGCCTCATCTCGTCACTCGGTTGTGTATTTACTTCTTGCATGGTTGCCGGTGCCGGTGAGCATCACCACGAGGCAGGAGGACTCTGCTGGGGCTTTGCTTTTGAAAGCCAACACTTTGGCCAAGTTGCTGATGCTGCACGTGGCCCGAGGCTGATTTCTGTGAGCTCTCAGACGGAGTGGAATCCAATATGTGAAGGAGATGATGTCAGGAGTGGCGATGGGTGTCGATCGTGTGTGTGTGTGTGTGTGTGTGTGTGTGTGTGTGTGTGTGTGTGAGACTGGACGGGCGGCCAACAATCGATACGACGCGGCAAAAGTCACCGAGAACGCGTTCTCCACTTATAATCTGTTGTGACACCGCTCACACAAAGCCCTCACGCAAAGTTGCTGACAGCATGTCAGCTATCGCTTTACACTGTGTGTGTGTGTGTGTGTGTGTGTGTGTGTGTGTGTGTGTCGGTGAAGATCACACTGCTGCCAGTTTGAGTGGCAGTACAGCGCTTAAGTTAGATTATGCCCTTGCTTGATTTCCTGCTGCAGAGGAACACAGGAGGATTTCACACTCGTGTTCCTGACGGATTTTTATTTATTTTATCAGCAAAATAACGTCATAAAGTGTTTATGCATCTGTTTTGGAACACACTTACAGGTAAATGTGTAATTAACTGATTAAAACTGACGCCTGAGTTTATGTTTACCGGATTATACTTTACTTCATATCACCTCAGATTATACTGTTCTGCAGAGATCTCGCATTATACACTATTTCAGGGATTGCCGGCTGTAAAGGACAAAAAAAAACAACACAAAAGGAAAAAAAACAAACAAAAATAAATTGTACAGTGAATGAGTAGAAACGAGGCACGGTGGTTTAGTGGTTAGCACGTTCGCCTCACACCGCCAGGGTCCGGGTTCGAATTCCCGTCTCGGTCATGTGTGTGTGGAGTTTGTACATGTTCTCCCCGTGCCTCAGGGGGTTTTTCTCCGGGTTCTCCGGTTTCCTCCCCCGGTCCAAAAAAACATGCACGGTAGGTTGATTGGCACCTTGGAAAATTGTCCCTAGTGTATGAATATGTGTGTGTGTGTGTGTGTGTGTGTGTGTCCTGCGATGTGTTGGCATTCCATCCAGGGTGTATCCTGCCTTAATGCCCATAGACGCCTGAGATAGACACAGACTCCCCGTGACCCGACGGAAGATCGGATATAACGGTAGAAGATGACTGAATGAATGAATATTATTATTATTATTATTATTATTATCGCCCCCCCCCGCCTCAGACCGCCAGGGTCCGGGTTCGATTCCCGTCTCGGACATGTGTGTGTGTGGAGTTTGTATGCTCTCCCCGTGCCTCAGGGGGTTTTTCTCCGGGTTCTCCGGTTTCCTCCCCGGTCCAAAAAAACATGCACGGTAGGTTGATTGGCACCTTGGAAAATTGTCCCTAGTGTATGAATGTGTGGTGTGTGTGTGTGTGTGTGTGAGTCCTGCGATGTGTTGGCATTCCATCCAGGGTGTATCCTGCCTTAATGCCCATAGACGCCTGAGATAGACACAGACTCCCCGTGACCTGAGGGAAGATCGGATAAAGCGCTAGAAGATGAATGAATGTATATGAACTTTAAAATAAAATATGAATAAATATGAATATGTTGTCGTGTACGACCCGGTGGAAGTGCACAGGTGTTCTGCTGCGTTGTGGTGGTGTTGCCCGATATCGCTGACGCGTTTCGGGTCGTGAATATTCACGCGTCGGTGCACAAAGTCACCGCCGTATTTGTCACGTGAAACGCCGGACAGCGAAGGTAGGTCGAGCCGAGCCTTTCACTTTAAATGGGCCCGGGATGAATGGAGTAAAATATGCGCCGCGTATTCATTGATAGCATCTTTTAGCTGGAGGTAATTGAGGCTCTTTTTCCTCTCGGGTTGAATGAATAATGACTTCATCCGATCCCGATTCCAGCCTCGTAAAAGGAAGAAAAAGAAGGGGGGGGGTGGAGAAAACGTAGCTCTTTATTGTTTCTCCTTTCTAAAAGGAGATTCCTCGCTTTCAGCTGGGAATGATGTCTTCTGTGTAAATTTTTCTTCATTTTAAACTCCCCCTCCTCCCCCCCGTACGCCTATTTTGCACACTAGCTCAAGCATGAAGCATGAAGTGAGGCAGCAGGGCGGCTGGGAGCAGCGCAGGGTGTTAAAGCACAGCTGATAAATCAGGCACTGCACACCCAGTTTGTGTGTAGTTCTCTGGGGATCGGGACATGACGAGTAAAGTATTTTGCTGGCATTTTTTCTTTCTTGTTCTTTTCTTTACAATCCATCCACCCCCCCCCACCCCAACCCCCTCCTATTCAAGCAGGCCTTTTTTTTTCCCCCCTCCTTCCACCGAGGGCCGAGTTATGTGTTGCTGTTTTGTTAGCGTTTGCAGATGAAAGAGCTCTGTGTTGGGGAGGCTCTGCTGCCGGTCTTAGGAGAAAAGAAAAAGGAGGAAAGACTTCTTTTTTTTTTTTTTTTTTTTTTTGGGACAATCATTTTCCCACATATTCCATTGGCTGAGGGGCACACTTGAAAATGAAAGGGAAAGGGAAAGCTCTTTTGTCAAAAGGCCGTTCCTGTATGGAAGCGTTCCTGCTTTTTCCTTTTCCTATATTTCTCTCAAGTGTTTTCATTGAGCAGAAGCAACAAGAGGGAGGTTTATGCAGAAACACCACTCGTCAATGCATACACCACACACACACACACACACACACACACACACACACACACACACACTAGACTCTCATCATTACTTTTATTACACACACATACATTTATATATTATATATATATATATAATATATATATATATATATATATATATATATATATATATATATATATATAATATTGTGGATAGATAGATATAGATAGATAGATAGATAGATAGATAGATAGATAGATAGATAGATAGATAGATAGATAGATAGATAGATAGATATATATTTTTAGATATATATATATATAGATAGCTCGATGGATAGATAGATATGGATGTGTGGATATATGGATGATGGATGATGGATAGAATAGATGGCTCGCATCGATAGATGATAGATGGATGTGATGATGATAGATGGCATGATAGATGGATAGATAGATGGCTCGCTGTTACTGGATTGATCGTGGATAGATGGATGGATGGATGGATAGATGCTGGATAGATGGATAGTGTGGATAGATGGATGGATGGATAGATAGATAGATTGATGGATAGATTGATGGATAGATGGATGGAGATAGATAGATGGATGGATAGATAGATAGATATATAGATAGATAGATAGATAGATAGATAGATAGATAGATAGATAGATAGATAGATAGATAGATAGATATATAGATAGATAGATGGGTAGATAGATAGATGGGTAGATAGATAGTAGATGTATAGATGGTATAGATGGCTATCGCTGGGTCTTGCTGTTAGATGGATAGATGGATAGATAGATGGTGGATAGATGGATGTATTGATAGATAGATGGATAGCTATGGATTGTATGATCCCAGATGGATGTTAGATAGATGATCAGATAGGATACGGATGGATGGCTGGATGGATGGATAGATAGATGCTGGATGGTGGATGATGGCTAGATGGATAGATGGATGGATTGGTGGATAGGATGGATGGATGGATTGGATGGATGTGTGGATAGATGGATAGATGGATAGATAGCTCGATGATGATGGATGTGGATAGATGGATGATGATGGATAGATAGATAGGATAGATGGATGCTGGATGGAGAATAGAGATGGATGGATAGATGGATGGATGGATGATGGATGGAGATGGATGGGATATAGATGGATGGATGGATGGATGGATGGATAGATAGATAGATTGATAGATAGATAGATAGATTGATTGATTGATTTTATTTTTTTTAATACATAGGCATTGGTGCTAGTTAATGTTTTGAAACTCAATAAAATGTAATTTACTGAGACTGGGGTCTCTGTGATGAAACTCTTTAACTATCTCTATCTGTCTGTCTATCTCATTTATATGGGATAAACTGTATTTACGTGTTTGTGTTTCTGTTCTGTTTATTTTATTATTATTGATACACCTGGATTCCCTTCAATGTTCTTTTGATTCCTGTGGAAGTGATGTAATGCAACATCCCTCATTTCATCATCTTAATTTTATTATTATTATTATTATTATTATTATTATTATTATTATTATTATTATTATTATTATTATTATTATTAAACTCTATACATAGTGAAAAGCAAGAAAGAAGTACATTGGTGCTTCTGTGACACTATAGACACATTATTATTATTATTATTATTATTATTATTATTATTATTATTATTATAAACTTATGCATAGTGAAAATGCAAGAAAGAAGTACATTGGTGCTTCTGTGGCACTATAGAAACACTATAGACATTATTATTATTATTATTATTAATTATTATTATTATAAACTCTATACATAGTGAAATGCAAGAAAGAAGTACATCGGTGCTTCTGTGGCACTATAGAAACACTATAGACATTATTATTATTATTATTATTATTATTATTATTATTATTATTATTATTATAAACTTTATGCATAGTGAAAAGCAAGAAAGAAGTACATTGGTGCTTCTGTGGCACTATAGAAACACTATAGACATTATTATTATTATTATTATTATTATATTATTATTATTATAAACTCTTATATAAACTTTACCATAGTGAAAAGCAAGAAAGAAGTACATTGGTGCTTCTGTGGCACTATATATACTTATATTTATATAATACTTATATAATATCTATATTTTTTTATTCGAGTTAAAGTAAGTATGGGCTCTGACATGTACTTCAGTGAAAAGAATCTGTTCTGAAGGTACACTGTCGCTCACATGTTTGGGAGCACTTGGAAATGTTATTGTCATGAGGAAATGCACACGGAATGAGTCTGAGTGTAAAACGGAGCAGAAGGACAGGACGTGCCGACATTCCCCCTGTTAGAATGAATGGTTTTGATAGAAAAGAGAAAACGACTGTTTTACTGTATAAAGCGATGCGGTATGTGTTAGCAGCCGTAGCAGGAGACCGACGCAGGACTGATCACTACTATTAATAGAGACCGCTCTATAAAAATCAACACAAAACAAATCGTTTTTGTACTTAATTGTTTTGTCTACTTTGACTGCATGGAAATGTGTATTATTTTTTTTTTCTTTGGAGAACCAAGAAATTTCCAAGCGATCCCAAATGGAAGAAAAAAAATCATCAAAATCATTCAAACAAAGTAGGCGTACGTCCCAGACTTGAATTGACGTGGACAAACAGATGTGCTTTATGCAAATGTATGTTTATTAGCGAAACCAAACTCGATTGTGAAGACACAATATTCCTCTTACAGTTTAAAAGTAATTATGGTGGTAGATAAAACAACACGTGGGGCACGGTGGCGTAGTGGTTAGCACGTTCGCCTCACACCACCAGGATCCGGGTTCGATTCCCGTCTCGGCCATGTGTGTGTGGAGTTTGTGCATGTTCTCCCCGTGCCTCAGGGGGTTTTTCTCCGGGTTCTCCGGTTTCCTCCCGGTCCAAAAACATGCACGGTAGGTTGATTGGCACCTTGGAAAATTGTCCCTAGTGTGTGAATGTGTGTGTGAATGTGTGTGTGCCCTGTGATGGGTTGGCATTCCATCCAGGGTGTATCCTGCCTTAATACCCATAGACGCCTGAGATAGACACAGACTCCCCGTGACCCGAGGAAAGATCGGATAAAGCGGTAGAAAATGAATGAATGATTGAATGAATAAAACAACACACAGAGCGGAGGAATAGCACCGATCTTATCTATCTATCTATCTGTCTATCTGTCTGTCTTATCTATCTATATTTTTGTCTGTCTGTCTATCTATCTATCTATATTTTTTCTATCCATCCATCCATCCATCCACATCCCATCCCATCCCATATTATGATGTGATTAAATAGACATGGGTATCGCTGTGGACATGGCTGTGAGCGAGTATAAAAAGGGGGGTGCGTTTGGGTTATGTTATAAGGTTATAACAGTTCATTAAGACAGTTGAGTGAATGAGTGTGTGACGTTCCTGTGCTGTGTTTTGAGGAGCAGTAGGCACATCCCTTTCTCACTCAGGTGGTAGGAGACGATTGTGTCGAATGCGGATCTAAATTTGTCAACATGTCCTTCTTGTCCAGATGTGTGAGGGTCGTGGTGTTGGTAATGGAACTGCATGGGGTCCAGTGAGGGTGGTAACTGGTTCTTGATGTGCCTCATAACGGAAGCACTTCATTATGCCGCGCGAGAGTGTAACGGAAGACTTCTTTGGCACGGCGTGGATGGTCTTGTACGAACGTCTGGGAGATGTTGAAGATGTCAGTGAAGACATTGGCCGCTTAGCTGTTCTGCACAGTTCCCTGAGCATGCCCTGAGCCACGGAATGTTGTTCTGGGTCCAGCAGACTTCCATGGGTTAACGCTGCATAGTCTTCCTCACTTCAGCAGTGGTCACACAATGAACCTGGACGTTGGGGGGTGGAGGGGGGGGGGGGGGGGTCGTCCTTGCTGCCACGTTGTTCTCCACCACAAACCGGGGCGTAGAAGCACATCTGGGAGGGAGGCATTACTATCATATGCAGGAAAAGAAAATGCATGGTCACCCTGATGCCCTGCCACATGTGCAGCACAACTGTAGTGTAAGTAGCCGTGGAGTCTCTTGGCATGTGTGCGCTTTGCCCCTCTGATGGCTCGGGACAGTTTGGGTCTTGTTGTTTTCTTGTTTTTTGTGTGTAGTGATGGTCTTATAGACGGTCACATCATCAACGCGCTTGCCGGCGTATCAGGTCACTGATGATGTTTACTCCGCCAGGTTAATGGAGCTGCTGAGGGCCAGGTCTTTACCAGTTTGATTGGGTGGGCTGTATGCTGGAATCAGCATGACGGAGATGTAGTCCGAGTATCCCAGGTGGGGGCGGGGCTCGGCACAGTGCGTGCCAGGGATGTTTGTGTAAACAAGATCCAGCGTGTAGTCCTCCTGTCGTTCCACAAAATGGTTCATTTCCAGATGTATGCATCGTGGTGGGTTTTGGCGCCGGGATTTGACTTGCCGGATCAGTGACACAAATGTGTAGCGATTGTAAAATTCATTTTTTGGTTTTATGCCTGAGTAAAGAAAGGACTTATATTTATTATATCTCATATTTATTGATTTATTCGTATTTTAAATAAAAAAGAGAGCCTTTGCGCTCTCGACAAACAGACAAACAACCAAATAAACATCTGAAGTTATTTTCTATCTGCGTGTCTCCTCTTGCTCAGGTGGGCCTGTTGGACCTGGAGTTAAATCGCCTGACTAAAGCCCTGTTCCTGGCCCAGCTGGTGCTTTCTGTCGTCATGGTGGCTCTGCAGGGTTTCATTGGACCCTGGTTCCGTAACCTGTTCCGCTTCGTCGTTCTCTTCTCCTACATCATCCCTATAAGGTATCTCCACTTTATAACACCAGTATAACAGTGAATGCAGATCATGGAATCTCGATTCTAATGTATGTGTTATTATCTCACTGTAAACTAATGCACTTTTTAAAGGCTCTAACATTTAACAAAACATATATATATATAGATAGATGGATAGGTTTATAGATGACATGCACACTCCACACACACATGGCCGAGACGGGAATCGAACCCTGACCCTGGCGGTGTGTGAGGCGAACATGTGCTAACCACTAAGACACCGTGCCCCGTATATAGCCCTATATATATATATATATATATATATATATATATATATATATATATATATATATATATATATATTGTGGCGACTCGCACTCGCCCCAATTTTTCGAATTTATTATCGTTTATTAAAAATAAATCAAAAATAAAAAGGAAAATGTTCGTGTCCAATATTTGGGGGATCAGGATCAGGTGAGGAGTGGCTGGAACGGGAGATGGAGCGCGGAGATCCCTCGACGCGCTCTCCGACGTTGGGTCCCGACCCCAGTGGGCGGCTTCGTTCTCCGGATCTCCATCGGCTCTTAGGGGTCAGGTTCGTTTCCTGCCGCAAGGCTGTGGAAGCTCCCAGCTATCAGGCACTGCGAGGGTCTGGCGGTTATTCCCATCCACGCTTGCCGTCTAACCTGTAGTGGGAGTTCGGGAGAAAAAGGCACATACAAGCCGTTAGTCGGGAGCCCGAACGTTCTCCGACGACAAAGGCTGTCTGCCATCCAACTATCTCAGGCGTCTATGGGCATTAAAGGAAATGGAATGCCAACCCATCGCAGGGCACACACTTACACACACACATTCACACATACATTCAGGGACAATTTTCCAAGGCCAATCAACCTACCATGCATGTTTTTGGACCGGGAGGAAACTGGAGAACCCGGATGAGAAAAAAACCCTGAGGCACGGGGAGAACATGCAAACTCTCACACACACATGGCCGAGACGGGAACCTACCCGGATCAATATGTGTGTGTGTGTATATGTGTATATATATGTGTGTATATGTATATATAGTTAATTGTATATAATATATATATGTATATGTATGTGTATATATATGTATGTATATATATATATATATATGTAGGGGCACAGTCCAGGGTGTATCCTGCCTTAATGCCCATAGACGCCTGAGATAGGCACAGATAAAGCGGTAGAAAGAGATGAATGAATGAATGTTATATATATATATATATATCATATATATATATATATATATATATATATATATATATATATATATATATATATATATATATATATATATATAAATGAACCAGAATAGAAAAGCAGTTAACATGGTCAGTGGTGTGCAAAATTGGTACAGAATTGTCCATATGGAATCATATTATAATTATTAATGCATTCGTTTGACATTTTCCTGCAATTGTCTGATGTTCCACCAGGTGGTGCATTAGATGCGGTGATACATTGAATATTTGTATGAACCTTTGATGTTCATGTTTGATATGTACGTATCTGGCGCTGACCCGGCTCCGTCTCTCAAATGTGTATTATTTATTTATTATTTTTTGTTTCCTGAATATATTATTCTGTTTAATGAAAATGTTCATCAAACTTTGACTTCGCCTCTATGACTCAAACTATGACTTCGCCTCTATGACTCAAACTATGACTTCGCCTCTATGACTCAAACTATGACTTCGCGTTCGCCTGGAGCGCCATCTAGAGGAACGCCCTAATTACTTCCCCGATCATGTCGCGAGACAAATGGGATAATTCAGTTCGGTTTAACGTCGGACTTCAGTCAAAGTCGCTTTCCGAGGAACGACTTAACGACGTACACCGAGGCACCGCTGTGTTTCCAGTTCTTCCACACATTCCACACGCGCCTCTTTATATCTCGTTGAAGTCCGTGTTGGTCTCTTAACAAGGCCCTGTGTTTGTGCGTTCAGTCTGAGGGTGAATCTGGACATGGGGAAGTCTGCATACGGCTGGATGATCATGAAGGATGAGAATATCCCCGGCACTGTGGTGAGAACCAGCACTATCCCTGAAGAGCTCGGCCGCCTCGTCTACCTGCTCACCGACAAGACAGGTACCAACCACCAGTATATACCAAGTATATAAGGAATTTTATATATATATATATATATATATATATATATATATATATATATATATATATATATATATATATATATATATATATATATATATATATATATATATATATATATATTATATATTATATATATTACAGTGCTGTACAATGGTGTTTTATTTCTATAGAGCTCTTACAGTGGACACTGTCCAAAAGCAGCTTTACTGAAATAAATAGATTAAAATGATGCATGTTATTTCCATAAACGAATCCCTATAAAATGATCCGTAATGATTGGTCCAGTGGTGCCATTGAGCAGACTCAAAATGAAACCGTCCTCATCTACCGACACCAAACACACGTCCATCATTGGAATGACGTGGACACCTGATTATAAGACTGCGTGCCTTGAACACCGCATTCCACATTTAATCCCATTTATCCCAAAGGTGTTTATTAGAGCTGAGGTCAGCGCTTTTTACCAGGAGATCTCCCCGTCCAGCCCATGTAAAGCAGATGGAGTTGCCTTCGTGCACCTCCCGTTTTGTAGGTTTGAGTCCCGCTCAAGTGCATCCTATAAAGTGTGTGTACATCCAGCTTTGTGGAAGAACCACAGATGGGCAGAAAAGTCAGGTGTCCCTGTACATTAGATGATGTAGTGTGTGATAAGGTTTATAGATGACTCAGTGCTTTAGGGATGATGACAGGAATAAGCCCAAGGTTCATTGTGTGTTCAGGGACTCTCACTCAGAACGAGATGGTGTTTAAGCGACTGCATCTCGGGACCGTGTCGTACGGGACGGACACCATGGACGAGATCCAGAGCCATATTATACAGTCGTACGCTCAGGTGAGTCGCAGCAGGTCCGAAAGGAGTGTCAATACAAAAAAAAAGTCCAACTTTATTCCTATATTTGAAAATATTAGAAAGCTACAGAATCATATTTGCACAGTTGTTTTTCAAGAGATTAAAACCGTTAATCAGTGGTAATGATGTTGCGTGTTTGTTTGTTTTTGTTTTTGTTTTTTTTTGTTTGTTTGTTATAAACTGCCATTTTTTCGAAATTTCCTTTTGGATCATTTTTTGGATCCGTTTTCATTTTACACTCCTTAAACACCAGTTTAATGTATATATTAATGCAGATGCGTATTTGACACGGAGCATAGATCATATTGGATCGCGTTATCTAGCGCAATTATAGCGTCTTATGGAAAGCAAAAACACAATTTTTTTATATGATTTGTTAAAAATTCAAGTAACAAGGGGTTAAAATGTATCGCAAATAAAACTCATGTGAAGTTTTAGCAGTGCCTTCAATTCTCCTTCATAGTGAGGTGTGGATTAAAAGAGCAAACTGGGACTAAATGTGGCGCTTCATAAGCGCATAATGAATGTGTGTGTGAGAGAGAGAACCCGGTTACACACACACACACACACACACACACACACACACACACACACACACACTTTTCATATCATTTGCATACATCATTTGGTTTTGCTCATCATTGTAATTTCTCCTCACGGCTGTTCTGCATGCAGACACGCATGCAGAATGTGTGTGTGTGCGTGTGTGCGTGTGTGTGTGTGTGTGTGTGTGTGTGATCGTGATCCATAGACCTCATTGATTTTCATGCCACAACATACATTGTGGAGGAGATGATGTGACTGGCAGGTTAACTGGAACTGTAACAGCCACAGCAATCCATCATTTCCTTGTTATATCTGTTCCCCCAGAGGGCACTTCAGACGGCGTGTAATGAAATCCTGGTGAAATTGAATTAGACAGGCATCGATAAACATAATGCGGGTTATTGATAAGCGCTCGTTTATTTGCTCCGTCGTGCAGTGAGTGCGGCGCGGATGTGCAGCGCCGGGTCAAGGAGAAGGCTGGGTGTGAACGGGGCAGGAGGTCACAGGAGGTTGAGAGACGCAGGAGATTAGCGCTCAGGGTTTCAGTGACGAGCCGGGAAGATGGATTCAGACTGTAAATAACGGGAGCGTTTGGCTCTTGGGGTTTTAAAGGGTTTTTTTGCACTCTGTTAATAACTGTTAATAACCGCAGCACTGTAGAGACCTGAGGGAATGTGAATATATACATTTTATGACGATGGATTTCATAGTTTTAAAGTTATAGTGTTTTTTCCCCTCATCACACACTCATCTATCAGGGATTCAAGTCTAGGGATAAATACTTTTGTATGAATGGAATTGAGGAATTGAGAATGGAATGGAATGGAAAAGGAATGAATGGAATTGGGAATGTAATTAAACTGGAGTTGGGAATGGAATGATGGAATGAATGGAGTTGGGAATGGAATGGAGTTGGGATTAGAGTTGGGGTGGAATGGAAGGAATGGGTTGGGAATGCCAATGAGTTGGGAATGAATGGAATGTTTGGGAATACTGGGTGGAATGAATGGAATGTGGAATGGTGTTGTGGGAATGGAATGGAATGTGGAATTGGGAATGGAATGAATGGAGTTGGGAGTGGAATGAATGGAATTGGGAATGGATTGGGAATGGAATGAATGGAATGGAGTGAATTGACTGGAGTTGGGAATGGAATGGAATGAATGAATGAGTTGAATGAATGGAATGAATGGAGTTGGAATGAATTTGGAATGGAATGGAATGAATGGGAATGTTGGGAATGAATGGAGTTGGGAATGGAATGAATGGAGTTGGGAATGGAATGAATGGAGTTGGAATGGAATGAATGGAGTTGGGAATGGAATGAATGGAATTGGGAATGGAATGAATGGAATGGGAATGGAATTGGGAATGGAATGAATGGAGTTGGGAATGGAATGAATGGAGTTGGGAATGGAATGAATGGAGTTGGGAATGGAATGAATGGAATGAATTGGAATGAATGGAATGAATGAATGAGTTGGGAATGGAATGAATGGAGTTGGGAATGGAATGAATGGAATTGTTGGGAATTGGGAATGGAATGAATGGAGTTGGGAATGTGGAATGAATGGAGTTGGGAGTGGAATGAATGGAGTTGGGAGTGGATGAATGGAGTTGGGATGGAATGAATGGAGTTGAGAATGGAATGAATGGAGTTGGGAATGGAATGTGGAGTTGGGATGGAATAATGGAGTTGATGGAATGAATGGAATGGAATAATGGAATGGGAATGGAATGAATGGAGTGGAGTGGGAATGGAATGAATGGAGTGGGGAATGGAATGAATGGAGTTGGGAATGGAATGAATGGAGTTGGGAATGGAATGAATGGAATGGAATGAATGGAATGGAATGAATGGAATGGAATGAATGGGAATGGAATGGAATGAATGGAGGAATTGGGTTGGGAATGGAATGGAATGGAGTTGGGAATGGAATGGGATGGAATGATGAAGGAATGGGAGTGGAATGAATGAGTTGGGATGGAATGAATGAATGGGAATGGAATGAATGGAGTTGGAATGAATGGAATGAGTTGGGATGGAATGAATGGAGTTGGGAATGGAATGAATGAATGGAATGGAATTGGAGTTGAATGGAATGAATGGAGTTGGGAATGGAGTTGGGATGAATGGAATGTTGGGAGTGGATGAATGGAATTGTGGAATGGGAGTTGGGATGGAATGAATGGAGTTGGGAATGGAATGAATGGAATGTTGGGAATGGAGTTGGGATGGAATGAATGGAGTTGGGAGTGGAATGAATGGAGTTGGGAGTGGAATGAATGGAGTTGGGATGGAATGAATGGAGTTGGGAATGGAATGGAATGGAGTGGAATGAATGGAGTTGGGATGGAATGAATGGAATGGAGTTGGGAATGGAATGGAATGAATGGAATGGAGTTGAATGGAATGGAATGGGAATGGGAATGGGAGTTGGGAATGGAATGAATGGAGTTGGGAGTGGAATGAATGGAGTTGGAAGAATGGAATGAATGGAATGAGAATGAATGAATGAATGTTGGAATGAATGAATGGAGTGGGAATGGAAGTGGGAATGAATGGGAATTGGGAATGGAATGAATGGAATTGAGGGCGTGAATGGAGGAATGGAGTTGGGAATGGAATGGAGTTGGGAATGGAATGAATGGTTTATTTGGTGAGGGAACGAATGGAGAAAAGATGTGGGATGGTTTGGAGTCTGGAGATGAATGAGATGTGATGAATGAGAAATGGGAGTGGAATGAATGGAGTGGGAATGGAATGGGAGGAAGGAATGGGAATGGAATGAATGGAGTTGAGAATGAATGGAGTTGGGAATGGAATGAATGGAAGTGGAATGAATGGAGTTGGGAATGGAATGAATGGAATGGAGAATGGAATGAATGGATGGAATGGAATGAATGGAGTGGAATGGATTGGGATGGAATGGAGAATGGAATGGGATTGGGAATGGAATGGAATGGAATGGAATGAATGGAATGAATGAATGAATGGAATGTTGGGAATGGAATGAATGGAGTTGGGAGTGGAATGGAATGAATGAGTTGATGGAATGGAATGGAGTTGGAATGGAGAATGGAATGAATGGAATGAATGAATGGAATGGAATTGGGGAGAATGGACTTAATGGAGTTGGGAATGGACATGAACCTGGAATTGGGAATGGAATGAATGGAGTTCCTTTGGACATGGAATGTGGGCATGTTTGGGATGGCCCTGCCTGGTTGGAATGGAACGTTGGGTGCATTGGGTGGGGCCTGAGGCTTGCGACTGGCACCCATGGCGGGTTGGACAGGCCTGTGGCAGTTGGGGCTATTGAGCCATGCCTGGGAAATTGGAACTGCCTTGAGTGCCCTGGCCTGCCTGTTGGCCTTGGACTGGAACTGGGAATGGGTTGGGAGTTGGCATGGCTGAGGAGTGGAATGGACTGAATGGAGTTGGGAATGGAATGCATGCCCGTGCATCTGGCCTGTCTTGGCCTGTGGGAATTGGGCCTGTAATGGCAATGGGGAATGGAATGGAGACTTGAATGGGCCGGCCCAATGGCCAAATGTCACGGGAGTGCTGTGAGTTGGGTCAGGCTAAAGGTGCATGGGGGTGCGTCTTGGGGTCCCTGGGCCTTCCGGCAAAAATCGCTGGGTCCGTTGACTGGTTGAATGGCGCGAAAGTGGCTAAGGGGAAAATGGTTGGGGCATGCCGTTGTTGGACCTGCTTAAGCTTTGGGAATGGCCTGGCCTGCTGGTTGCGGGCCTGCAATGGAATTGAAATGCTGAAAAAAAACCACTGGAAACGAAAATGCAAAATTGGGACATGGTGAATGAGGGCATGGCAGTGAACTCGGCGTTGTTTGGAGACACACCCCGCTGTAAGGGGAAAAAGGCTCACACGTCAGGACCTTGTGCACCAAGAGGCTGCCGTGGGAGTGGCTCTACACACACCCCGGTGTGAGTGACCACCTGCTACACACCTGCAACAGTAAAAAAGATCAGCTAACACCACTGAAACATACACCTGCCTCGTTGGGCCACCTTCTGCACACGTTTCTGGTGTCTGGCTATTCTCTCCCAAACAGGCCTGGCCACCTAACAGAATGGACAATGGAAAATCGCCCAGGCATACTGCACTCAGTTGGAGCACAGCTACACACACTGCGTTGCTACAAACACTGGACAAACAAACACCATCACTCAACACACTCACTTCGCGACAAAGTACACACACACAGCTCCCACAGCTATTCAAACCTGGCCTGAACAGTTACACAAAGCTACACACACTGCTACGCCTGGCTACACCAACACTACACATACACACAAGATCCACCCTTGCTATGTACCAGAACCTGCACTGGCGCTACCACACCAAAATATCGCCACACCTTTCACACATACAAAGCTACACCCACAGCTCACACTGCACCATTCTACACAACACAAGGACTTCAGAGAAGCCCTGCTATACACCACTAGCCGACTACCAGGCCGACACTGCAACACACACACACTGACACAAAGCACAAAAAACAATGCACGTACACTAGAGTAAACACACTGGTACAAATCCTGCACTACACAACTGAAAGCTACACACCTCCCAATACAAAACAAAGCCCCCGTACATGGCTATACACACACACACACAGTCATTTACCCGACACAACCGCTATCACACACCTGACATACACGTCATCACCACAAGCTCCAAACACACACACCGCATATAAGCACATACACAGTACTACACAAAGCTACACACACTGCTACACATACAGCTATAAACACACTTCTACACACAAAGCTACACACACTGCTACACATACAGCTATAAACACACTTCTACACACAAAGCTACACACACTGCTACACATACAGCTATAAACACACTATCTACAAAGCTACACACACTGCTACACATACAGCTATAAACACACTTCTACACACAAAGCTACACACACTGCTACACACACTTTAAGCTACACACACTGCTAAACACACTTCTACACACAAAGCTACACACACTGCTACACATACAGCTATAAACACACTTCTACACACAAAGCTACACACACTGCTACACATACAGCTATAAACACACTTCTACACACAAAGCTACACACACTGCTACACATACAGCTATAAACACACTTCTACACACAAAGCTACACACATTGCTACACACAAAGCTGCACACACTGCTACACACACTGCTATACACAAAGCTACACACACAGCTATACACAAAGCTACACACACAGCTATACACAAAGCTACATACACAGCTATACACAAAGCTACACACAACGCTACACACACATACAGCTATAAAAACCCTGCTATACACACAGCTATACACACACTACTACATGCAAAGATACACACACTACTACACACAACTACACACACTGCTGCACATACAGCTATAAAAACACTGCTACACACAGCTATACACACATTACTACATACAAAGCTAGACACACAGCTATACACACACTACTACACACAGCTACTACACACACTATACACACACTACTACACACAGCTACACACAACTACACACACTGCTGCAACGTACAGCTATAAAAACACTGCTACACACAGCTATACACACATTACTACATACAAAGCTACACACACAGCTATACACACACTACTACACACAGCTATACACACACTACTACACACAACTACACACACTGCTGCACATGCAGCTATAAAAACACTGCTACACACAGCTATACACACACTACTACACACAACTACACACACTAAGCTATACACACACTACTACACACAACTACACACTACACACACTACACACACTGCTGCACGTACAGCTATAAAAACACTGCTACACACAGCTATACACACATTACTACACACAAAGCTACACACACTACTACACACATCTACACACACTGCTGCACATGCAGCTATAAAAACACTGCCTACACACAAAGCTACACACACTACTACACACAACTACACACACTGCTGCACATGCAGCTATAAAAACACTGCCTACACACACAGCTATACACACACTACTACACACTCTACTACACACAAAGCTACACACACCAGCTACACACACAGCTATATATAAAGCAACACACACTGCTGCACACAATGCTACACACACACTGCTACACACACTGCTATACACAAAGCTACACACACTGCTACACACACACACTGCTATACACAAAGCTACACACACACACACTGCTATACACAAATCTACACACACACTGCTATACACAAAGATACATGCACACACACACACACACACCACACACCAATTCACCTTCACTCACTGCTACAGACATGACCACACACACACACACACACACACACACACACACACACCTGCTACACACTGCTACACACAGCAGCTGGTGGTTGCAGGCCTCATGGGCCGTTATGAAGGAGAAAGATGAATGATGTGTCTTTGCATCTCCCTCAGTGGTTTATTGAGTTGGTAGTTAAGGACATGACATGAGCATGAATACACGCACTGTCTTCCCTTTGGGGGGCGACGCGTCAAACACACAACACACAATTCATGTGGTTTATATATATATATGTGTTTATATATATATATATTTATATATATATACATGTATCAAATGTATAAAAGTTGTACACACATTTATATATATATATATATATATATATATATATATATATATATATATATATATATATATATATATATATAAATGTGTGTACAACTTTTATACATTTGATACATGTTTTTTATTAATACATGTTTAATACAGTGTGTGTGTGTGTGTGTGTGTGTGTGTGTGTGTGTGTGTGTGAATCTGCAGGTGTGCTCAGCCGTGTCTAATGGCAACAGTGCCAGCTCGACACCGTCCCGTAAGACTCCGCCCGCCGCGCCCAAGGTGCGGAAGAGTGTGAGCAGCCGCATCAACGAGGCTGTGAAGGCCATCGCACTGTGCCACAATGTGACTCCCGTCTACGAGTCCCGGACGAACGGCGCCGAGCCCGAAGGGACGGAGGCGGACCAGGACTTCAGCGACGCCAACCGAACATATCAGGCCTCCAGTCCAGATGAGGTGAGAACATAACCATGACGCCATGACACAACCACTAAACACAATCTGTACAACACTACCGAGCATTTACTTACTGATCTCCTTCTCCATCACACACACACACACACACACACACACACACACACACACACCCACTTACACAAATATGTCTGTCTGTTAGAGCAACACAAGCCTCTCTTTGCGTCTGCGCGGAGTGAACGCTGTAGCCGACGCCGCCGTGAGCGATTTATACTTCTGCGTCGCTCTGCAGTGACTATTCCCAAACACTAGTTGGCGCTGGTGCTCTGTTTGAGTCTCTTCAATGGCAACAATGGTGACTTCCGGCAGTGACCGAAATGATCTGGCTTAGTGTAAAATGGTGATGACGAGTTTATATTTTCTCTTACATGATATTACGGCGGAATACGTACGACGCTACGTCGGAAATACGCCGACCAATCACGGACCTCGCGCTGGGCGTCGGCGTGACATGTAGTTACTTTTTCGGAGAGGTGTAACGTCAGGTTCACTTCCGACTATACACTGGTTTTTACTTATGCGTCCTATATGTGGATTCCTAACCTACGCCGTAACCTCGGGACACATCTGTCTGTCTGTCTGTCTGTCTGTCTGTCTGTCTCAAAATTATAAGTTATGTTAATAACATAATAATATGGAGTCATGTAGTAAACAGGAGTGCTGCGTCACATGATCTGGCCTCCACAGTCACCTGACCTAATCCCAATGGAGATGGCTTGGGATGAGATGGAGCGCCCAGCATGTGTTTCACGACCTCATGACGCTCATGGACAGAATACAGAGGGGGGGGGGGGGGGGTCATTCTGATGAATCAAAAATAGGGAAACATATTTTGAGATATTTCACCCTTTTTTTTTTTTTTTTTTTTTTTTTTTTTTTTTTTTTTTTTTACTCCGTAATTCCATTTGTTCATTGATAGTTTTGATGCCGCTGGTGTATATTTGATCAATCCCTTATTCATTTTTCCTGCCTCTAATATTTTTTGGTGCTCTCTGTGTCGCTGCCCCGAGCGGATAACTTTGTGCTCCATAATAATAAGTTCATAAGCATTAATACAACGGCCCTGTGCGCTTTATAACGCGTGTAATCTTATATACCTGAATATTTGCCATTTATGAGCACGCGAGTCCAGAATTTACTGCCTCACTGAATAATAACATAGACTTTGTGTTGTTCAAGAAATCCGAGAGGATGCTTAATATATATCAGAGAGGGGGGAGGGGTGTGTGATGTGTGTGGGGGGGGGGGGTCACACACACACAATATAAACGAGATATTTCAGTATTTCCGCGCAACTTTCCGTGGTTCCAAATCCAGAGGTGTATTTAAAGTATCGACGACCCTGAGAAAAGCCGCTCCTTTTCCGATACTGTGGATCATCCATTCATCCCTTCCTTTCTTCTTTAACACCACGTTCATCTTTTACTCCAAGACGTTCTTTGGACAGAAATGTATGCGAGAGACAGGGAAAAAAAAAAGTGTCCATCTATTGGAGTGGAATCGTCCGTTCTTCTCTTCTCCTCCGACATGTCTATTTATTTATTTCCTTTAATGCTTCACGTCTTATCTGCTGCTCTGTCGTTCCCCGCTCTCAAAGTGATCAATATTTAATTTGCTCAGGGGACGTGTGTGTGTGTGTGTGTGTGTGTGTGTGTGTGTGTGTGTGTGTGTGTGTGTGTGTGTGTGTGTGTGTGTGTGTGTGTGTGTGTGTGTGTGTGTGTGTGTGTGTGTTTACTCAAGGCTTTCGAATGACAGACAGCAGGATCATAATAAATGCTCAGATTCTTATACTTTTTATTCTGAATATAAATATATATTTTTTTTTTTATAATATAAATAATATAAATAAAATGTTTTTTTTTTTTAATTACATTTTACACAATTAACATTTAGCAAAAAAACCCAAAAACATTATGGACAAGAAATTCTGCAGATACTTTTAATGATTTTATGCACTATGTGAAAATCTCATTTGACATTTACTCTTCTATACCTTTTATAAACGTTACTTTTGAGAGAAGGAGCGATAGTGGATTTTACCCTGATACCCCATTTAATCATTCATTCATTCATTCTTTTCATTCATTCATCTTCTACTACCCGCTATATACGGTCTTCCCTCAGGGTCACGGGGAGTCTGTGCCTATCTCAGGCGTCTATGGGCATTAAGGCAGGATACACCCCTGGATGGAATGCCAACCCATCACAGGGCACACACACACACACACACACACACACACATTCATACACTAGGGATAATTTTCCAAGGTGCCAATCAACCTACCGTGCATGTTTTTGGACCGGTGTAGGAAACCGGAGAACCCGGAGAAAAAAACCCCTGAGGCACGGGGAGAACATGCACAAACTCCACACACACAATGACCGAGATGGGAATCGAACCCGGACCCTGGCGGTGTGAGGCGAACGTGCTAACCACTAAACCACCGGGCCCCCTCCCATTTATCAATCTATTATTATTATTATTATTATTATTATTATATTATTTTAAAGGATACTGGATTAAAAAAAACAAACACTTTCATGTCAAATAATAGTGCACTTTATTTCCAAAGACTTTTAAAGACCTATTTGTATTTATGTTAAATGCTAATGCTTTAAAAATGAGATTCCTTTTATGACAAATTGAATAAATGTTCTATAAAAGTATTGTTAAATGTTTTATGTTTATTTTAACTAATATTTTTTGTAATACATTTGATTAAAATTTTGTTCATCCTACGTTACTGCGATATAAACTAACACGAATAATGTTCAGAGCCTCACACCTCCAAACAAATGACATCACCCGGCACCAAGGTAGCTCAATGAATCCCACAAGAATCTCCACAAGCACAATCTCACTTAGCATAGACGCATGTTGTTATAACAGCACATAGAGACGGAATGTGTAATGTGTTGATGAAGAAAATGCCCCACTGTTTGTGCTGTGATGTTCCTAGGTGGCGCTGGTGCGCTGGACTGAGAGTGTTGGTCTGACTCTGGTGAACAGAGACCTCAGCTCACTACAGTTGAAGACGCCTGCAGGCCAGATCCTGACCTTCTGCATCCTGCAGGTCTTCCCCTTTACATCGGAGAGCAAGCGCATGGGCATCATCATCAGGGTGCGTCTGAGTGTGTGTGTGTGTGTGTGTGTGTGTGTGTGTGTGTGTGTGTGTGTGTGTGACTTAAAGCACTGGATCAAGAGTGTGAAGCTCACCATCACCGTGTGCCACATCAGTATTATGGTATTATGTATACCAGTTGTAACTGGTAATAACCAGGTGTAGCTATAAGACAGTATGTAGTGTCTGATGAGCGACGTCTCGCCTCATAACACAAAACACACGGCGCTTTTTCCTCCTCCAAGCACAAGCATGTTTTCACTTCCACGTCTTTCTTTGCCCTCCATCTGCATCCGATATTTTGGGATAGAATTTCCTCGATTCCGCTGGTGGGAAAACATCACCCTGGGTAAACGGCGATGTGGGATACGCTGCACTCTAGTGGCGGGACGGCGTCATTTCGTGCGTAACAGTCAAATGCGTCGTGGGAGACGTAGTTGATTGTCAGTGCACCCTTTATTTTAACACCTTCTAAACTCTGGCAGGCCACAGGACATGACGCAGCGGGACGCGGGTTTGACAGCGCGTGGTCTAGGGGACGATAATATTAAATAATCCATATTTGTTTCCTTTTTTGAACTTTATTTCTATTTATCGACATTTGAATTGAAGGAGGAGGCGACGGGGGAGATCACGTTTTACATGAAGGGGGCAGACGTCGCCATGGCTACCATCGTGCAGTATAACGACTGGCTCGAGGAAGAGGTAAGAAAAGAAAAGATCAAAGTGGAAATAGGAATAATCCTATTAGAATAAAAAAAACCCAGATCCTGTTCGGCAGTGTCAGGCTTCATTTCACATTCTGATCTTCATAACACTGAACATCCCGCACTTTCAACACTAGAGGTGACCTTTATTAACGAATTAATGAGTGGCCTGAATAGAGGAGCGTTCCTGGGGGGCAGTGTAGTGCTGCGTGTCATAATCCCGGCTGTGGTGAAAATGATGGGCCTGTATGTAGATGTGTATGTGTGTGTCTGTCAATAAGTAATCAGAGATCGGCATCGGCCTGTTGGGCTTTTTATATTAAAATTAAACTTCCGCTCTAATTCTGTACAGCTGAGTCTCCGGAATGTTTCTGTATTGATTCTCCCCATGTGTGTGTGTGTGTGTGTGTGTGTGGGTGTGTGTGTGTGTGTGTGTGTGTGTGTGTGTGTGTGTGTGTGTGTGTGTCTATATGGTGACATTCAAATTATATCGATTAATCTCATGAGTGCCGTTAACTCGTGATTAATCCCACGTTTTTCTGTTCTCAATGTACCATAAGTTAATATATTTCATGTTTCTAATACTGTAACTATATATATATATATATATATATATATATATATATATATATATATAATATATAAATTTCTCAAATCAAATCTCTCCCTTTATTACAATTATTGATTATTTTATATTTATTTCACTTATTCTTTTAATAATCATTTTTTGTTAATTCATTATTTTTTTATGATAAACAACTCATTCATTCATTCATTCATTCATCTTCTACCGCTTTATCCGATCTTCCCTCGGGTCACGGGGAGTCTGTGTCTATCTCAAGCGTCTATGAGCATTAAGGCAGGATACACCCTGGATGGAATGCCAACCCATCGCAGGACACACACACACACACACACACACTTCATACACTAGGGACAATTTCCGAAGGTGCCAATCAACCTACCGTGCATGTTTTTGGACCGGGTGAGGAAACCGGAGAACCCGGAGAAAAACCCCCTGAGGCACGGGGAGAACATGCACAAACTCCACACACACATGGCCGAGACGGGAATCGAACCCGGACCCTGGTGGTGTGAGGCGAACGTGTTAATCACTAAGCCACCGTGCCCCATGATAAACAATTATTTTTTTTATAAAAATTAATGATTTTTTTATGAGATTCTTTTTAATTGTTAAATATGGGACGTGGCTCCTTTAAGAATTATGTTCCGGTTTTGGTTGCTTTCCATATAAACTGGTGATACGTTTAGGTTCCATACGGTAATATACAGTAATATAGTGAGGAGATCATACCTGTTGTGAATGCTTCAGGTGTAATCGGAGGGGGGATTTAGGAAGTGTGAGTGGAGGCGCGTTGTTGTGTGTTTTTTTTTTTTTTTTTAATAAAACACATTTATCACCTATTTTATATTCCATAATATCATTACAAGCGGTAAACCGAGGAAACATCAATGCTATCGCCACTTTACAAAAAGGATACTGATGGATAGCCGTATGGATAGTTATTCCGGGTTGCGTCTGCACTGGAGTGAGAATGTCCAGTGCCATTATACAGCAGGAGAGCGACCTCTGGTGGTGAATCACTGATAGTGTTTGTTTGGAGGTGTGAGAGTACGCTCTGTACAATGCATTAACGTAGGATAAATAACATTTACATTGAATGTATTCCAAAAAGTATTAGCGAATGTTACACTTAAAACATTTAACAATACTTTAATAGAGCATTTATTAACTTACAAAATGGAATGCTATTTTAAAGCATTACCCTTTAACATAACTAAATAGGACAAATAGGTCTTTAAAAGTCTTTTTTGACATTTTTTTAGGGGATAAATAAAGCACATGTTACTGTGTAATGCATGCAGTATCGGCTCGTGTGTTTCACCTTCAGTCAGGCCTTCAGTCGTGTCCGTCACTGCACCTCGTAATAGCATGGTTATTACACCACATGATCGAAACCATCAGTATCAGAGAGAAACACGTCTATACTATATTAACTAATTCACCATTCCACTACCGATTCAACTTTATGGGAGGGGGGTATCTCAGTGGTCTAAGGCGCTGGGCTGCTGATCGGAAGATCCGGGTTCGAGCCCCGGTATGACCAAGCTGCCGCCCTTGGGTCCTTGAGCAAGACCCTTAACCCTCTGTGCTCCAGGGGGCGCCGTATCATGGCTCTGACCCTGCGCTCTGATCCCAACTACCAACATCAAGCTGGGATATGCGAAGAAAAGAATTTCACTGTGCTATAATGTATATGTGATAAATAAAGGATTATTATTATTATTATTAACCAATCACTTGACCAACACTTCTAGATACCACAATGTGATACTTTGAGAGATCTCATAAATTAATTAATTAATTAATTACATGCATATTTCCCTCTAAATGACACTACGAGACACTTTCACTGTGGAGGGACTTCTTGAACGCCAGATATTTAACAAAAACCTCATTTTGAATGAATTACTATTAAATTAAGTGTGTGTGTGTGTGTGTGTGTGTGTGTGTGTGTGTCAGTGTGGAAACATGGCCAGAGAGGGACTCCGGACTCTGGTGGTTGCCAAGAAGTCTCTATCCGAGGAGCAGTACCAGGACTTTGAGGTACAGATCCGTGATCCTCATCACCGTGATGCAGTTGAATTATTTTGGGATGTCGTTACCCGTTTATTGCCCCTACGCGTCTCCGTAGAGTCGTTATAACCAGGCGAAGCTGAGCCTGCATGACCGTGCTCTGAAGGTGGCTGCGGTGGTTGAGAGTTTGGAGCGGGAGATGGAGCTGTTGTGTGTGACCGGAGTAGAGGATCAGCTGCAGGCCGACGTCAGACCCACACTGGAGCTCCTTCGCAACGCTGGCATCAAGGTGCGGCCGAACCCCTTTACCCCTGTGCAGTACCGGGGCTTTCCCTTAACCTTTATTCTCCCTTATTTATCACAGATCTGGATGCTGACCGGAGACAAGCTTGAGACCGCTACATGCATCGCCAAAAGCTCTCACCTGGTGTCCAGAAATCAAGATATTCACGTCTTCAGACCGGTTTGTGTCGGTTTCCAATGATAGATGTAGTTTCAGATGATAAATATTGTGTGCGAGTATTATGGGATTGTGTAATGATGGTCCTGTAGGGGAATAACGTAGGAATCATTGGGTGGGTTTTAATTACAATAATACACTTTGTGTGTTTGTGTATGTGTGTGTGTGTGTGTGTGTGTGTGTGTGTGGGGTAGGTGTCTAATCGGGGCGAGGCCCACCTGGAGTTAAACGCCTTCAGGAGGAAACACGACTGCGCGCTGGTGATCTCAGGAGACTCTCTGGAGGTGGTCCAGTCTAAACACTCTGCATTATTGATAAGGTTTATCTTAGGTGATGCAAGCACTGAAATCTTTGTGTGTGTGTGTGTGTGTGTGTGTGTGTGTGTGTGTGTGTGTGTGTGTGTGTGTGTGTTTTTTTTCCAGGTGTGCCTACGTTATTATGAGCACGAGTTTGTGGAGTTGGCGTGTCAGTGTCCGGCTGTAGTGTGCTGTCGTTGTTCTCCTACACAGAAGGCACAGATTGTACGACTACTCCAACAGCACACGGCCAACAGAACCTGCGCTATTGGTCAGCTATCCGCCTGTCCACACACACACACACACACACTCACACACACACACACACACATGTAAAAATGTTTCATTCTTTACAAACCACCTTAAACAGTGCACTGCAAAAGTATTCACACCCCTTGAATATTTTATGTGCTGCACCAACACACAGTATCTTTAATAAATAAAATTCTGGTGTGTTGTGTGCATGTATTCATGTATGAGTGAGTACTTTGTTGAACCTCTGGATGCAGGATTGCCCTGTATTTATCTCCATCCGTCTTTCCATCAACTCTGACCAGCTTCCCTGTTCCTTTCTGAAAAAAAATCATCCCCACAGCATGATGCTGCCCCCACCATGTTTCACAGTGGGTGAATGGTGTGTTCAGGCTGATGTGCGGTGTTGGGTTTCCGCCACATGTAGTGTTTTGCATGTAGGCCAGAAAGTTCCATTTTGGTCTTATCTGACCACACCACCTTCTTCCACATGTGATCTATAACATGACTTGTGGCATCCTGCAAACTTTTTTTGTCAGCAGTGTCTTTCTTCTTGCCACTCTTCCACAATAGTCCATAATTGTCCCGTGGACAGACTCTCTCCGGAGAACCCGGAGAAAAACCCCCTGAGGCACGGGGAGAACATGCAAACTCTACACACACATGGCCGAGACGGGAATCGAACCCGGACCCTGGCGGTGTGAGGCGAACGTGCTAACCACTAAACCACTGTGCCCCGCTTCCTTTAAGAATGAAAATCAGATTGATGTCATGCAGATCCTCTCATTCAGGTTTCAAGGCAACTCGAACCTCCAGCAGAGTTTCTTACGGGTCTATTAAGGTCCTGACACGGTGCTCGGCCACGCCAGGACTTCAATGCGCTTTTTCTTCAGCCACTCCTTTGTTGTCTTGTCCGTATGTTTTCGTCATCGTCATGCTGAAGTACCCATCCACCACCTGTTTTCAATGCTCTCGCTGAGGTTTTCACCCAGGACATGACGGAACAGGGCCACGTCCGTCGTCCCTTCGATCTCTTATCAGAATAATGTTTCCACCTCCGTGTTTGAACGTTGGGAATGGTGTTCTTGGGGTCATAGACAGCATTCCTCCTCCTCCGACGAACACGGCGGGTTGAGATAAACGAGTGTCACACGACCCACACTTTCACTCTTTCACACTTTCACTCTGTTCTCATGTGAATCATTCAGATGTTCAGCTGTAAACTTCAGACGAGCCTGTCCATGTGTTTTCTTGTCATGCTGACGCAGGTTTGGGTTTGCCTGAAGAGAAAATCTGTATATAAAATTGCTCTTGGGAGAAAATCCACATGTGACAGGAAAATGTGTGTGTGTGTGTGTGTGTGTGTGTGATGTAAATGTTATACACCATCCTTTCTGTTTGCTCAGGGGACGGAGGAAACGACGTCAGTATGATCCAGGCTGCAGACTGTGGTATCGGAATTGAAGGAAAGGTAATGTTATTCAGAATCAGGTTTATTGGCCAAGTGTATTAACACACACACACACACACACACACACACCCCACACACACACACACACACACACACACACACCACACACACACACACACACAAGGAATTCGGTTCCAGGTATTGGTGACTCTCAGAAGTACCAACATAAATAACATTATACATTTAGTTTAGACTCTGCAGATGAAATAGAAGACGATTTGAAGCATGTAATAACAGAGCAGTAATGTACACTACATACAGTGTGTGTGTGTGTGTGTATGCAAATAGCAGTCACATAAGATACACAGGTTACTTTCTGTTTTGGACGATACGTCATATAAATTGAATCTCTGATATTTGTTGTTAAATGTGTTTCCATACGCATTCCATGCGCATTTCCATACGACTGATGAAACCCGGGGGCACAGGTGGCTTAGTGGTTAGCACGTTCGCCTCACACCACCACGGTCCGGGTTCGATTCCCGTCTCGGCCATGTGTGTGTGGAGTTTGCATGTTCTCCCCGTGCCTCAGGGAGTTTTTTCTCCGGGTTCTCCGGTTTCCTCCTCCCGGTCCAAAAACATGCATGATAGGTTGATTGGCACCTTGGAAAATTGTCCCTAGTGTATGAATGTGTGTGTGAAGCTGTGTGTGTGTGTGTGTGTGTGTGTGTGTGTGTGTGTCCTGTGATGGGTTGGCATTCCATCCAGGGTGTATCCTGCCTTAATGCCCATAGACACCTGAGATAAGCACAGACTCCCCGTGACCCGAGGGAAGATCCGATATAGCGGTAGAAGATGAATGAATGAATGATGAAACCCCGCCCCCTCTTGGAAAAAAGCTTTTCGGATTGGTCAGAAATGTTCCTGTGCCTGGAAGGGCTCGGCCATGTATCAATAAATAACAGTTATATCGCTATTTTGACGAAATAAAAAAATCTCCTCGTTCTTGAGACCTGCACTCACTCCCAGCGGGACCCAGCGGCTATATATTCATGTCTCCCACAATATCTATATATATTATCATATATATATATATATATATATATATATAATATATATATATATATAATATATATATATACTAACTCTAAACAAAATCTGTCCCATGCAGGTCTCTACCTCCTTCCTCTTTTGGCTGCTCCCATATTAGGGGGCGCCACAGCGGAACGTCCGTCTCTACACCACCATGTCCTCTACATCTGCCTCTTTCACCCCAAATACCTGCATGTCTTCCCTCATCACATCCATAAACCTCCTGCCTCTCACCTCCATCCTCATCATTCTACTGCTTACTCCACCATCTTCCTCCTAAACCATCTCACTCACTCAGCCTCCCTGACCTCGTCCCCAAAACATCCTTCACATCACTCACCCTCCCCCGAGAAAGAGGTGTTTCTATAAAGCTCTAAACTGCTGATGATGTTTCAGAATCCCCCCCCCCCCCCCCAGTACACAGTGTTAGTGTAGATCATCCCCCCGTAGGAAACGTTTCAGCAGCATGTTGGAGAGAAGTGTGATTGTGATGTTGTGTGTTTTGTGTGTAGGAGGGTAAACAGGCGTCTCTGGCCGCAGATTTCTCCATAACGCAGTTTAAACACATCGGAAGGCTGCTGGTCGTTCACGGCCGCAACAGCTACAAACGCTCTGCCGCTCTGGGCCAGTTCGTCATGCACCGCGGCATGATCATCTCCACCATGCAGGTACATCTTCCACACCTCCGTCTTCTTTATATTAACACCTTTTACTCTTTTACTGTTTACCTAATTACTGATCATATACTGGCCATTTACTGGTCATATACTAGTCATATACTTATACTGATCACAGACTGTCATTTACATGTCATATAATGATCATATACTAGTCATACATTGGTCACATACTGGGCATATACTGGTCGTATAATGGTCATATACTGGTCGTATAATGGTCATATACTGGGCATATAATGATCATATACTGGGCATATAATGTCATACTGGGTATTACTGGGCATATAATGATCATATACTAGTCATACATTGGTCATATACTGTACAATGGTCATATACTGGGCATATAATGATCATATACTGGTCATATAATTATCATATACTGGGCATATAATTATCATATACAGATCATATACTAGTCATACATTGGCCATATACTGGTCGTATAATGGTCATATACTGGGCATATAATGATCATATAATTATCATATACTGGGCATATACTAGTCATACATTGGTCACATACTGGTTGTATAATGATCATATACTGGTCATATAATGATCATTTAATGGTCATATACTGAGCATATAATGATCATATACTGGGAATATAATGATCATATACTGGGAATATAATGATCATATAATGATCATATACTGGTCATATAATGATTATATACTGGCCATATAATGATCGTATATTGGGCATATAATGATTATTTACTGGTCATATAATGATCATTTACTGGGAATATTATGATCATATACTGGGAATATAATGATCATATACTGGTCATATAATGATCAAATACTGGACATATAATGATCATATATTGGGCATATAATGATCATTTACTGGTCATATAATGATCATATACTGGGCATATAATGATCATATACTGGGCATATAATGATCTGGTATATATACTGGGCATATAATGATCATATACTGGGCATATAATGATCATATACTGGGCATATAATGATCATATACTGGTCATATAATGATCATATACTGGGCATATAATGATCATATACTGGGTATATACTGGGCATATAATGATCATATACTGGGTATATACTGGGCATATAATGATCATATACTGGGCATATAATGATCATATACTGGGCATATAATGATCATATATTGGGCATATAATGATCATTTACTGGGTATATACTGGGCATATAATGATAATATACTGGGCATATAATGATCATATACTGGGTATATACTGGGCATATAATGATCATATACTGGGCATATAATGATCATATATTGGGCATATAATGATCATTTACTGGGTATATACTGGGCATATAATGATCATATACTGGGCATATAATGATCATATACTGGGCATATAATGATCATATATTGGGCATATAATGATCATTTACTGGGTATATACTGGGCATATAATGATCATATATTGGGCATATAATGATCATTTACTGGGTATATACTGGGCATATAATGATCATATATTGGGCATATAATGATCATTTACTGGGTATATACTGGGCATATAATGATCATATATTGGGCATATAATGATCATTTATATAATGATCTGGGTATATACTGGGCATATAATGATCATATACTGGGCATATAATGATCATATATTGGTATATACTTGATATAATGAATCATATACTGGTCATATAATGATCATATACTGGGCATATAATTATAATTTACTGGTCACATACTGATCAAGAGCTGAGTGTGCATTTACAGTTTGTTGTTTTTTCTCCCTCAGGCCGTCTTTTCCTCTATTTTCTACTTTGCGTCGGTTCCCCTGTACCAGGGTTTCCTCATGGTCGGGTATGTACATAATATTGGTGTGCGCTTTTTGAACATCTGCTGTTCCACTGGATTTTGTGTAGATTTGTGCGAGATTGTTAGTAAAGTAAATTCCAGGTGAGGAATCCAGCGTTCACTTTCATCCCAAAGGTGATCAATGACAGGAGATCTTCCACTCCTTCCCTTATAGCAGATCTCCATAGCGATGGATTTGTTCACACTCTCAAGAGAATTAATAATGTTACTGTATACAAAGACAATAATAACAATTGTTTAACTTTTCATTTGTGGTTATAGTTTGGAGAAGAAACTCGTACTTTTGTCTATATATTGTATAACTGTGTTTCTGGATGTTTTTGGATGTTTGTGTGTTTAGATTTATCATTAACATGTGTGTGTGTGTGTGTTCGTGTGTGTGTGTGTGTGTGTGTGTGTGTGTGTGTGTGTGTTTGTATGTGTGTGTGCGTGTGTGCGTGCATCTTCCCTCAGAGCATGTGTGCTAATGAAGCATTGTTTTTTTCCATCACAGCTACGCTACAATCTACACCATGTTCCCGGTGTTCTCTCTGGTGCTGGATCAGGACGTGAAGCCGGAGATGGCACTGCTTTACCCAGAGCTTTATAAAGATCTTACCAAGGTAATATCACAAAACACACTTTTACAACTACTGTTAACTTTCCAGGAGGCCAACAATGCAAAAACTGTAAAAAAGAAAGATAAAAAGTCTTAAAAATCACACACACACACACACACACACACACACACACACACACACACACACACACCTCCCCATTCATCAATGTGGTGGTGTTTGAGGAGCTGGAAACTTTAGTCGCCACAAACTGTAGATAAATGTTATAGCCGGGTTTTGGTTTGTTGAATGTCTGAAGTTACAAACCCGAACCATTTCCATTACGACTGATGAAACCCCGCCCCCTCTTGGAAACGAGCTTTTCGGATTGGTCAGAAATGTTCCTGTGCCTAGAAAGGCTGGGCCATGTAATAACAGTTATATCGCTATTTTGACGAAATTTTTAAAACTTAATATATAGCATATATATATATATATATATATATATATATATATAGATATATATATATATATATATATATATATATATATATATATATATATACTATATATATATATATAATCTATATATATATACTATGTTCATTTTGATAAGTAAATAAAAAACTGCTTTTGAGCAAAATTTCAATAGAAACAAGTGACAGATTTAAAGAATGTAAAGTGAATGTACAAAGTGAGCTCATTTTAAGACGAATACGGCATTGAAATAAAATCTAGAAGGGAGGTTCAATGGAAGCCCAGCATTTAAGGCATTGCAGGTTCAAATCCCACAACCAAGGTACCAGGAGGGAGCGGAGTAGCTCAGTGGTTTAAGGCAATGGGTCACTGAGCAGAAGGTCGGGGGGGTTCAATCCCCGGTATCACCATGCAGCCAATCTTTGAGCAAGGCCTTTAACCGTCTGTGCTCCAGGGGGCGCTGTATCATGGCTGACCCTGCACTCTGACAAAGACTTAAATTTACAGCATTTGGCGACGCCCTTATCCAGAGCGACTTACAACTGAGCAATTGAGGGCCTTGCTCAAGGGCCCATAGTGGCAGCTTGGTGGTGGTGGGGTTCGAATGGGGTTAACCACTGGGCTACCACTTCCCTACGACTTCTTCGTCTTCCACTAGTGGTTTATAAAAGTTTTATTTTTTATTATTTTTATTATTATTTTTTTTTTAAATGCTTGAAAACGACCTTTTGTCTGATTATAGGATCAGTTCGAATTTATTATCGACTAGATATTCATTCTAATAGCAAGAATTCAGTTTTGCCTCATTGATGGATTTAATGCTCAAATTTAGCACATTTTATCTACATATAAGTGAATGTTGTTTGTTTGTTTGTTTATCCTCTCCAGAAGGGGAAAAAAAACAATTTTTGCATTTAGATTTGTTTGTTTTTTTTTGCTTTGATGAATGAATATCAGTAATGTTAATCTCTCTTTTGTTTCAGGGACGCTCCTTATCGTTCAAAACCTTTCTTATCTGGGTGCTGATAAGTGTGTATCAAGGTAAAAACGGCTTGTTATTTGGCACGTGACATTTCATATTTGTGTTAACCAAGTCTAATTGGTGCCCTGGGAAGGTCACGAAGGTTTGCACGTGGACTTAAAGCTTAAAGCACCTCCACTCATCCCTACGTAATATGGAGAACAAAATGTGGTGGCACTCTGACCTCTCCATCCAAATGTGGTTCTGTCCTCAGCTTGGAATCAAGGGCGTTTCTCTTTCATTTCATCCGGGAGAGAAGAACCCATTCATGACCATGCACAAAAGCCAGCTTCAATGAGATCTGCTTTACTTGGGTTGGAGTGGAAGGTCTTCATTCATTCATTCATTCATTCATTCATTCATCTTCTAGCGCTTTATCCGATCTTCCCTCGGGTCAGTATGTACCTATCTCAGGCGTCTATGGGTATTAAGGCAGGATACACCCTGGATAGAATGCCAACCCATCACAGGACAAACACACTCATTCACTCTCACATTCATACACTAATGACAATTTTCCAAGGTGCCAATCAACCTACCGTGCATACCGGGAGGAAACCGGAGAAAAACCCCCTGAGACACGGGGAGAACATGCACAAACTCCACACACATGGCCGAGACGGGTATCGAACCCGGACCCTGGCGGTGTGAGGCGAACGTGCTAACCACTAAACCACCGTGCCTCCGTGCTAGATCTTATCGAATGTAAATGAATGTGAACGCTGAGTGCCCTCCAGGCCTCGTCGCCTCCATCAGCGCCTGACTTTTCCCTTGCGACTGTATGAGCACAATATCACCACATACGCACTTCCGAATCGAGTGGGACATCTCTGGGACATCTTTCCCAGAAGAGCGGAGGACGTTATAGCAGCAAACCCGGACGAAAACTGGATCTTTTAAACAATTTGTATGGTATGGCTCCCAACTCTCTTTTCCGTCACGTAGTAAGCGGATCCGTCTGCACAGTGAGCAGAGAGGGATCAGTGTCCCTGCCCAAGCGTGACATCCCGACAGCTCCGGCTTTTTAATTAAACCTCCATACAAAGAGGAAAGCGACAGCGGGGTCTATACGGGCGACGGCCTCGTTTAATCCGGCAGTTAACTCCGAGGAATGCCGCGGACCTGCGCTACATGAAGAGGCGCAATTATGTGATCAGTCAGAGGCCATTAGGCTGAGCCGGGGTGGCGTTTCTGATGAAAATGAAAAAAGGGGGAGACTGATATACAGTAGGCTGGGGAGAGCAAACCCAAACTTCAGATCAATATCTGCCTTACTTTCTCACGTGTAAAACTACGCCTCACGGTTAAACCCCAGCACCGCCGAGCTGTTCCGACCCTCACGCAAGGCCACGAATGTGTAAATGTGTGTATTCCAGGGACGATATTCCCTGATGAGTGGAGTGCGGGAAATATAGGTTATTTTGTCATGACTGAACTGTCCTCTTTTTCCTCCACCAGGGGGCATCCTGATGTACGGTGCCCTCGTGCTTTTTGATCAGGAGTTTGTGCACGTGGTGACCATCTCATTCACGGCTCTGATTCTCACCGAGCTGCTGATGGTGGCTCTGACTGTACGGACCTGGCACTGGCTCATGGTGGTGGCCGAGTTCTTCAGCCTCGGCTGCTACCTCGCCTCGCTCGCCTTCCTCAACGAGTATTTTGGTAAGAACGCCTCGAGTCCCTTTCGCGTGAGCATAATCGTGAGCGTAGCAAAGGATCTTAATAAAAGCATTAAAAAAATAACTTGCATTAATGATAGATAATAATTATATTTATAATTATAACATTAGTAATGACAATAATATACCGATGCTGATCATTTAACAATGTAGTAATTACATATGTGTCATACAGGTGTGTTGTTGATTGACAGCAAGTCAAGCCTTAATTAATACCACCTTGTGATGAAATTCTCTCTCTCTCTCTCTTCTGATTGGCTCAGATGTTCTGTAACAACACCAATCGGACCAATCAGACTTAGAGAATCGAGCACTACGATGGTAGAATAGTGTGTGGATGAATACTGCGTGACCTCTGAGCTCTTTACATTCTGACTTTTTCTCTCTTTATCTTTCACTCTCCTGTCTTTCTTCTTCCTGCTTTTCTTTGCTTCATGGCTTTCACTCAGGTATAGGTAGAGTGTCTTTAGGAGCCTTCCTCGGTACGTCTTCTGTTCTCTGGTCTCACTGACGCATGTCCTCACCATCACTGTCACCAAATCCTCTCTATCACTACCACTGTCACCATGTCCTCACTATCACCATGTCCTCACTATCACTGTCACCAAGTCCTCTATCACTACCACTATCACCATGTCCTCACTATCACCACGTCCTCACTATCACTATCACCAAGTCCTCACTATCACTACCACTATCACCATGTCCTCACTATCACCACGTCCTCACTATAACATGTCCATATCACTATCACCATGTCCTCACTATCACTATCACCACGCCCTCGCAATCACTATCACCAAGTCCTCACTATCACTACCACTATCACCATGTCCTCACTATCACTATTACCATGTCCTTGCAATCACTATTACCATGTCCTCACTATCACCATGTCCTCACTATCACTATCACCACATCCTTGCAATCACTATCACCATGTCCTCACTATCACTATCACCACGTCCTTGCAATCACTAACACCATGTCCTCACTATCACCATCACCATGTCCTTGCAATCACTATCACCATGTCCTTGCAATCACTATCACCATGTCCTAACTATCCCCATGTCCTCACTATCACTACCATGTCTATCACCACCACGCCCTGCAATCCTCACTGTCCTCATATCACCAAGTCCTCACTATAACCATGTCCTCACTATCACCATGTCCTCACTATCACTATCACCATGTCCTCACTATCACTATCACCACGTCCTCACCATCACTATCACCATGTCCTCACTATCACCAAGTATGCCATGTCCTCACTATCACCACGTCCTCATCCACCACGTATATCACCATGTCCTCACTATCACTATCACGTCCTCACTATCACCACGTCCTACTATCACCACGTCCTTATCACCACCACTATCACCATACCCACGTCCTCACACTATCACCATGTCCTATATCACCACGTCCTCACCACATCACTATCACCACGTCCTCACCACCACTATCACCACGTCCTCACTACCACTGTCACTCATCACCACGTCCTCACTATCACTATCACCACGTATTACCATGTCCTCACCACCACTATCACCACGTCCTCACCACCACTATCACCACGTCCTCACCATCCACTATCACCACGTCCTCACCACCACTATCACCACGTCCTCACTACCACTATCACCATGTACACACCTGTCCCTCTCTTGCTCTCTCTAACTCTCTCTCTCTCTCTCTCTCCTTCAATCTCTGTCTCTCGATCGCTCTCTCACCCACTCACTCTCTCTCTCTCTCTCTCACTCTCTCCCATCTCTCACTCTTTCTCATTTCTCTTGTGTTGTTCCACCAGATCTGACTTTCATCACGACGGAGACGTTCCTGTGGAAGGTGTGTGTGATTACGCTGATCAGCTGCCTGCCGCTGTACATCGTCAAATACCTGAAGCGCAAGTTTTCTCCTCCCAGTTACTCCAAACTGTCTTCCTGAACTGATCTCGCGCACACACACACACACACACACACACACACACACTTCTCCAGCAGCTACAATAGACAGTGTAGCAGGTGTAGTGAGTGTATCTGTGCAGGTTTGGAGATCTGATGGAGATTTATGAAGCTCGTCTGCTTTAAGTGTCTCGGCGTGCGTGTTCGTATCGTGTGTGTGTGTGTGTGTGTGTGTGTGTGTGTGTGTGTGTGTGTACAACAGGAGATGTTCCACAAATACTTGAAAAAATAAAATAGCCCAAGCACAAAAAGTGACCAAGAATGAAGTCCAGTGCTGGAACTGGGAATATTATTTGTAAAGGAAAAAAAAAAGGGGCCCTTGTTTAGAAGTTCCCTTTATTTGAGTGCACTTCAATCTAACCTGTTATTGTTTACTTTGTGGGACTGAGATTTCTTACATAGTGTTTTATTGATGTATATGAAGGATGTTTATTAATGCTGCATGCTGGATTTCAGTGATGCACTTCTTTTCCTTCCTGGGTTTTGGATGCCTGCTGAATTGATGACGTTTTCTTATTCATTGTAGTTTGGGGTTTTATTTTCCTTTTCTCTCTATCTGTGTATCTCTCTACAAATGATTATAGGCGTCTCTGATGATTAGTAGTGATTAGTAAAAAAAAAAAAAAACAAAAAAAAAAAACATACACAACAAACATTAAAATGAACCAAACTGCTGTTTTTTTTTACCTCCACAAATATCCAAAAAAAACAAGCACTTTTAGGAACATCATCTGATTGTCAAGTGACACGAGTTTATTTTCTCCCCCAACTTTTTTTTTTTTACACCTTTTCAGACATATAGGTGCTGATGGTATTACTGAGGACCGCGATGTGTTATGTGTGCTTTTTTGTTTTTTTGTTTTGTATCGTTGCCACGCGTGATTTCCATCATGGCTGTTTGTGGCGACCTGGAAACGGCCTTGATGTGATTCCGTTTATCTTAATCATAAGAATCACCCTGATTATAAAAATAACCTTTAGAGGAAATGAATTCTGAGGTTTGTTTCTGTGCAACAAACTGTAGAAAAGACAAAAACACACACACACGTGCTGGACACGGACCGAGAGCATGAAGGTGGGGAGAGATGGGAGAGAGAGGGGGGGAGAGAGAGGATCAAGAGGAGAGAGAGGGGAGAGATGAGAGAGAGAGGGGAGAGATGGCAGAGAGGGGAGAGATGGGAGAGAGGAGAGATGAGAGAGAGGGGAGAGATGAGAGAGAGGAGAGAGATGGGAGAGAGGGGAGAGATGGCAGAGAGGGGAGAAAGAGGGGAGAGATGAGAGAAAGGGAAGAGATGGGGGAGAGAGATAGGAGAGAGAGAGAGGGGAGAGAGGGGAGAGAGAGAGGAGAGAGATGAGAGAGGGGGGAGAGAGGAGAGAGAGGGGAGAGAGAGAGGGGAGAGATGAGAGAGAGAGAGAGGGGAGAGATGAGCAGAGAGGGGAGAGATGGGAGAGAGGAGAGATGA
>JACRUU010000007.1:5740162-5742662 GCA_030449085.1 Kryptopterus vitreolus
GCCATCCTTCTTGGCTATAAAGAAAAACCCAGCACCCGCAGGAGAGGTTGAAGGATAAATGAAGCCCGAATCCAGCGCCTCTTGAATATACTTGTACATAACCGCTCTTTCAGGCCTCGAGCGGTGGGGTTTGATGGGTTACCTTTCCCAGGCCAAGAGGTCGGCCATCCAAGGCCATTATTCTCTGCGGCACTACCAGAGGTTCTGGGGGGATCTGTAGACATCTAGCCACAGAAGTGTCAAGAAAATTGCCAGCTGCTCCAGAGTCGACTAGGGCCCGCATGGTGTGGCACCTACCACCCCACTCAACATCCACCGAGAGAAATAAGCCTGGCCCGAAGGGGAGTGGAGGACAGTATGCGCTCCATCAAGGCCTGGTCTCCCACAGTAAAGGCAACGCCGTTCCCTCATACGGCGATCACGTCCTTGGGGGGAGAGACGGGCACCGCCCAACTGCATGGGCTCCGGCGCAGGTTGGGAAAACTCTCTGGAAGATGTGGAAGCAGTCACCCCTGTTTGGAGCTGAAGTCGAGTGGCCAGCTCGATAAGGGATACCGGGGAGCCAATTAATCCTGGATGGTGCCCGAGAGACCATTGAGGAAGCACAATTTGAGAACCGATTCATTTCACACCCTCCCGGCAGTGAGGGTCCGAAAGTTGATGGCAAACTCAGAGACACTACAAGGACCTTGACAGAGGGTGTGCAGAGCCTTGGCTGACTCAGGACCGCCTATGGTGTGGTTAAAAACCCGTCAGAATTCCTCCACAAAGGCGGAATAGCTTTAGCTGATAGAGGCTTTGCCAGAGAGGAGGGTGATTATGTATGCTATCTTGGCTCGATCAGGGGGGGATGCAGAGGGCTGTAGCTCGAAGATGAGGGAGCGTTGGGTGAGAAACCCACGGCAGGAGCTGGGATGGCCTGAGAAGCGTGGAGAAGATGGGAGGTGGGGTGCCCTAGACGGCGCCACGGGTGACTGAGATCCTTAAGAGAATCAGCGGAGTCGGAAACACGGGAAAAACTCGGGACGTCGGCGAAGAAACTTCAGAAGGAAGATCTTTTTTGAAAATGGAAAAAAGGTACAATTTATTGCTATTTAAAAAAAAAAGGGGGGTTAAACTACATGTCTGGTGGAGAGTATAGAGATGAAAGGTCATGTGGGATCGTTCCTGCACGACCTCATTATACAATAACCTGATTGGAGCCAGTCAAATTCATCAATATGAGAACAGAGTGAATGTACAGGACACAGTGCAGAAATCATCACTTACACAACTCACAACTGCTGCTGCAAATATGATCAATTCTGTATAAATCACTTCTGGGAGGATGGAAGGATGATGATGATGGATGGATGATGATTGATGGATGATGATGATGATGATGATGAATGATGATGATGGATGATGATGATGATGATGATGATGATGATGATGATGATGATGATGAAGATGATGATGATGATGATGATGGATGATGATGATGATGATGATGATGATGGATGCTGATGATGATGATGATGGATGATGATGAAGGATGATGATGATGATGGTGATGATGATGATGATGATGATGATGATGATGGATGGATGATGATGATGGATTATGATGATGATGGATAAAGGATGGATGATGATGATGATGGATTATGATGATGATGGATAAAGGATGGATGATGATGGATGAATGATGATGGGTGATGATAAATGGATGATGATGATGGATGGATGATGGTGATGATGATGATAATGATGATGGGTGGTGATAATGATGTTGACGAATAATGTATGATGATATGATGATGATGATGATGATGATGATGATGAGATGATGATGATGATGATGATGATGATGATAGATGGATGATGATGATGGATGAATGATGATGATAGATGGATGATGATAGATGATGATGATGATGATGATGATGATGATAGATGGATGATGATGATGATGATGATGATGATGATGATGATGATGATGATGATGATGATGATGATGATGATGATGATGATGATGATGGATGATGATGATGATGATGATGGGATGATGATGATGATGATGATGATGATGATGATGATGATGATAGTGATGATGGTGATGATGATGATGATGAGTGATGATAGATAGGTGATGATGATGATGATGATGATAGATGATGATGATGATGATGTTGGGATGATGATGATGATAGATGATGATGATGATGATGATGATGATGGTATGATGATGATGATGATGATGATGATGATGATGATGATGATGATGATGATGGATGATGATGATGATGATGATGGGAGATGATGATAGATGATGATATGATGATGATGATGATGGTGATGATGATGATGATGGTGATGATGATGATAGATGGGATGATGATGATAGATGATGATGATGATGATGAGGATGATGATGATGATGATGATGGGATGGATGATGATGATGATGATGATGATGATGATGATGATGATGATGATGATGATGATGATGGGTGATGAT
>JACRUU010000007.1:5747662-5760162 GCA_030449085.1 Kryptopterus vitreolus
CACACACACACACACACACACACACACACACACACACCTCACACATGCATTTTCAAACACTCAAACACTCACTCATGTACTCACCCATGACTGACAGGTACGCATCATAATTCACGCTTCCTGTAAGACCCCATGTGCCAACGAAAGCATCTGCCATTTTTAGACAAGATGGTGTGCTCAGAGAGATGGAGTAAGAATGAACAAACAATCACTAAAGAAATGGTCCAAGTGGAAAGAGTCTGACGAGCTACAAGTTTACTGGCCAATTTATAGCCACTGTTCATGACATCAGAGCAAATTCGGTGAAAAGGGAGTATTGATGGAGACTTAAATGTAAATGAGAGAGAGAGAGAGAGAGAGAGAGAGGAGAATGAGAGAGAGAGAGAGAGAGAGAGAGAGAGAGAGAGAGAGAAAAAGATAATGACTAGTTGTCAAAGAATGCATGCAAATGCATTCTAAAGAAAGAATGTTCCATAAATACAGTATAACATGATCTGTTTTTGAGAAATGTCGTTTGGGCTCATAAGTAATAAATCTGGGTGTCTTCACTTCACTGTGCATTAGGGTAGAATAATAAAACATGAATGCACAGGACAAAACTGTATTTCAACAATATATACACTGTGTATTTGTGAAAAGAACATATCACCGTTAGTCACCATTCATGGCAGCTGTATAGTTTCTGATACTAAACTTTATACACTACAAAGCAATAAACCTCCACTGTATTAATAACAGTGTTAACGGCAATAACGGAGTTCTCTGTGCCGAACATCTGAAATATGATCATATGATCATATGTTTTATCTTCCCAAAATTCTTCATTTTTATATGGCCTTAAAATTGTTAGTAAAAATGGTTTAGATTTGTGTTCTGTGTGAAGAAATGAAAAATATCCCATTTGCAATAGTGGACAAATGAAAGTAATCAAAATGTAATCATTTATTTTTTATAAAGTAACTGAAAAGTTACACTACTTATTACATTTTGAATGAGGATCATTTAGAATCTGTAATCTATTACATTTCCAAAGTAAACCTTCCCAACACTGGGATTCAAACATCACCAGTAGCCCATAGTATCCAAGCAGTAACAGATCTAAATCAGGCTGTACAGAGTGACAAACCTTTTCAGAAAGCTTTCTCTTTACTGTTGAACAGGTGAACAACTTGAAAGAGGTACAGCACAGATCAGTTGTTTATGGGATGTACAAGATCCCCTTTTTAGAGCGTACTCCCAGAGATTTAGAAATCACGTCACCAACTATAAGATCTACCACCCAGTAGCCCAAAGAAAGGAAACCACTGGTGGGGGCGAAGGTATGCTGCGTGTATGTCTTTTCTGCGCTGTTGTAAAAGATTACTACAGTGGATTGTAGTTTGCTATATGAATTACATTTTAAACTCATATTTGACTCCAATTTATTCATTCATTCATTCATTCATTCATTCATCTTCTACCGCTATATCCGATCTTCCCTCGGGTCACTATCTCAGGCGTCTATGGGCATTAAGGCAGGATACACCCTGGATGGAATGCCAACCCATCGTAGGGCACACACACACACACACACACAACACACATTCATACACTAGGGACAATTTTCCAAGGTGCCAATCAACCTACCGTGCATGTTTTTGGACCGGGGGAGGAAACCGGAGAACCCGGAGAAAAAAAAAAAACCCTGAGGCACGGGGAGAACATGCACAAACTCCACACACACATGGCCGAGACGGGAATCGAACCCGGACCCTGGCGGTGTGAGGTGAACGTGCTCACCACTAAACCACCGTGCCCCCTACTGACGCCAATTTATAATAATATTTAATACTGAATTTTGTTTAACGAAAACTGATCACGTTATTGCTTGTACTTTATCTCTAATAGATTATTCTCAGGATTCCTTCTTTTCATTTAATCATTAATTATGGGCTCAGAGTCGTGTGCTCGTCAACGTCTCAATCGGAGTCTTAGTCAGAGGATATAAGCTAATATTCTTTAAGTAGGCCGCTCAATGCTTGCTCATGCATAAAGAATAGTTAATTTAGCCACTTGGTTATAACTTGCTAAGTCAGTGATAGCCAGGAATCAGCAGGTCTCAGGCGTTGTGCTCTATGCTCCATCCACTCATGAGCCTCCTGTTTGTACTACCCTGGTTATAGAGTTGCAGCAACACAAGACTATAGAATTCGTTAGATAGAACAGAGTTCAAGAAATTTCAGAGTGAGCAAGAATTGTACATTTATTTGCCCGGCAGTAATCACTTAATACAAATGAACACATTAAAGGAATAAAAGAATGTAATAAAGGGTTATATACATGATCAACCTGACAGCAATCTCTTATACATGTAGGTCACAAAAAAAGTAGTAAGAGAAAGAAACCAAAAACAGGACTTAATACTTAAAAACTGGGTTTAGATATAAACCAGGGCAACAACAAAACAACAACAAAAGGAAAATAAACACCACATCACCACAAGAAATGATCGTCCAACCAAGAAGGAAGCAAAGACTGGGAACTTATAACAAGTGAAAGAAACGAGGAGCAGATGGGATAAATTATGGCTTAGGGGACATATGGAATAGGGCATAGAAGAGCCCAGTGGGGACCCCTAGTGGCCTTAGGCAGTCAAAGTCCAGAGTCTGACAACAAGGTATTGTTTAATTATATATATTTTACCTGGCTGGGGCACGGTGGCTTAGTGGTTAGCACGTTTGCCTCACACCGCCAGGGTCCAGGTTCGATTCCCGTCTCCGCCATGTGTGTGTGCGCATGTTCTCTCCGTGCCTCAGGGGGTTTTTCTCCGGGTTTTGCGGTTTCCTCACGGTCCAAAAACATGCACGATAGGTTGATTGGCACCTTGGAAAAATTGTCCCTAGTGTATGAATGTGTGTGTGAATGTGTGTGTGTGTGTGTGTGTGTGTGTGTGTGTGCCCTGCAATGGGTTGGCATTCCATCCAGGGTGTATCCTGCCTTAATGCCCATAGACGCCTATGGGCACAGGCTCCCCTTTGACCCGAGGGACGATCGGATAAAGCGGGGGTTTAGTAGAAGATGAATGAATGAATGAATGCATTTACCTGGCTGAAGAGACACACAGAAGCTGTATGGAAAGTTCTGACTACAGATGGCATGCCAAATTTCCTTAAATACCCGACCCACTATCGCAGCTCGAGCAGCTTTTATCAGTCCAATAAAACCACAGTAGAACAAGGTCTTGGAGGCCAGATGGGGGAAAATTGCAGTTGTAGTCATTATATGTAGTCCTATAGGGCATTTTTCACAGTTGTCTTGACCCTCAGAGAGAAAATGAGAATAGGAGCAATAATGTTGCAAGGTAGAAAAGAAAAAAAAGAGGGGAACATGTTTTAAATAATGTTTATTAATAATAGTAGTAGTACTGAGCAACGTGTTGAATAATTATTATAATTATGGTACCAGTTTATAACTCATTCTACTACATTCACACTCACTTCCTCTTCCTCACGTTCCTGTTGTATTTGTCATTCATTCATCTTCTACCGCTTTATCCAATCTTCCTCGGGTCATGGGGAGTCTGTGTCTATCTCAGGCGTCTATGGGCATTAAGGCAGGATACACCCTGGATGGAATGCCAACCCATCGCAGGGCACACACACACACACACATTCACACACACATTCATACACTAGGGACAATTTTCCAAGGTGCCAATCAACCTACTGTGCATGTTTTTGGACCGGGGGGAAACCGGAGAACCCGGATGAAAAACCAAAAAACCCCCTGAGGCACGGGGAGAACATGCACAAACTCCACACACACATGGCCGAGACGGGAATCGAATCCGGACCCTGGCGGTGTGAGGCGAACGTGCTAACCACTAAGCCACCGTGCCCATTGTATTTGTCCTGTAATGGAATTCATAAATGTCTAATTTCATCAAATCATTTATGAGTCTATGTGTATGACAGAAGGACTTGTTTCTCCTCACACATGCAGTGACATACGAGTGAGTTGTTGTGAACATTACAACCTGATCACAGGCTTTGGTTACATCACTACTGAAGAAAAACGTATTATAGAATTATAGTGAATGTTTACAGATATTTCCTGTTCGAGAGCAGTGATGACATCAGAAGACACATTCAGAGAAGCAGAAACAGTGCATAAAGGAGTTCATAGTATTATGTTCATTGTTACTAAAGCTGGTCTTTCAAGTGTCACATTCATGACATGCTTTTGCTTACTGTTAAATGCAATAAATGGCAATGGCCGTTGGCGATGTGCTGCTGATTCAAACGTGTTGATTAGGTACTGTCTAATGTCAACACACAGCCAAGCGTCAGACAACAGAATCAGAGTGAAATACTGACATTAGTCTTCCGATGAATCTGCAAAGGCATTTAAGTTAATAAAGAAAGAATTTACCTTAGAATTAAAAGGCGTTGTCGCTCTTTCAAAAGGTTGCTTTGAGTGTAATAAGTTGTAGACATTCTTTTCTCACCTCAGTGTGGTTGTTGTTTTTGTTGAAGGTCACGCCAACGATTTTATTAATCAGTATTATTGGATTAATTATCCAGTTTGACCACTAGGTGACAGCAGATTCGCGCAGATTAAGAGTTTTTAATGTGCGTTCACACTTGTATTCAGTATTTCAGATTGACGCTGACGGGCAGTGCGCATTAAATATGTTCCTATTGAACAGTAGGACTCAAAATCATACACAATCAACCTATAATAAATCACTTTTGATAGTTTTTATTATCTGACATGACCATTTAACAGCATTTAGCAGACACCCTTATCCAGAGTCTTATAACTGAGCAATTGAGGGTATAAGGGCCTTGCTCAAGGGCCCACTGTTATGTCTACTGGAGTAATGAAGCAAGAAAGCAGTATAGTTCTCTGGAGTAACTTTAATAACCAAACTTAACAAGTAGGATCACATTCAAAGGTATCCTCATTTTCTTCTCTCTTTTCATGCATCTCGTTTTCAATTATCTGTCGCCACCTATTGGTTCATTAGTGCAAGAACACCACACCCACTAGCAGTTCATTATTCTATTTTTAATATAAAAAAATCTAACTGAAATGTGTGAAATGCGATCTGTATTAATTGTTTGTTAATAATAATAATTATAATTATAATAAAGCATCCCTTATTATTACATTACAAAAAATCTCCGTAATCTACGACTGTGGCGCGTAATAACCAGGAAATGATACGCAAGTGGAAGATTGATGGGAAATAGTTTGATCAAATAACAACGATGTCCAATGAGAAGTAAAAATATCACCATTTCGCCAAAAAGATTCAAAGTAAAGTAACGAGCCTGGTTTAAAAATGTTAGAAGTAGAACGTACAGATATTTGTGTAAAAATATAATGAGTGAAAGCAACAAAAAGAAACACTGAAGTTCTGATGGCAGAAAAATCTACTTAAGTAAAGTAACGAGGGAAAAGGGAGCTCAGTGGTTAAGGTATTGGTCGGGAGCAATAAATCGCAGGTTCAAATCCCACCTCCACCAAACTGCCACTAGGGGGCCCTTGAGCAAGGCCCTTAACCTTCAATTGGTCAGTTTCTCTGGATAAGTGTGTCTGCGAAATGCCATAAATATAATGAAGTAATTGTATTGTACAGTGTTGGTGAGTGACTAGTTACATGTAACGGTGTTATGTATATATATATATATAAAAATCAGAGAAAGAAATAAAGAGTAACCAGGATTTCGTGTATGTAAACCGAGGTTTTATTTGATTTATTTTGTAACATTGTAACTCCTCCGGCTGAGAGGAACTTCATTCCTTTTTTCCCAAGGTATATTCTGTAGTCACATCACCAATATTCATTGTCTGTCAGAGTAAATGATAATCAATGAGTAGTTTAATCAGCAAACTACAAACATGCTGTACATACAGCACACAAGCAAACGGCATCATTAGTTCAGTTCTGTAACACATGTAAGATATACTGACCAGTGTGAGAATGTCTCTCTTAACTTCATAGACAATTGTTGTCTCTTTTTGCTCATACTGCTGAATGTAGATCAGTTTGTTCCCTTCAAGGGTCACCACTGACTGAAAACACAGCAAACAAAAAGTTCAATAAAAATTACATTTTCATCAAAATATTATTCTTATCAAATATATATTTTTGCAAGAATCAATAAATCAATAACGTTTCCTTCATGAGGAAAACATCAAGTGGCAGGTCGACACTGGGAGCCCGGAGTAAAGCACACATTTAACAGATTTCATGCATTTGTAAATGAACAAGTATGTACTCAAATACACCTGCACTGTGCTTCCATCGTTTGTGGTTTCCTCAAACGCCACACCCAACTTGAATGTAATTTCTTTGTAGATAAGGGCACTGGTTGTGTTTATAGTCATATCATCCCCATTAATGGAGATAGTGATGTTGGGTAAGGAATTGAGGTACAATGTGCGAAACAGCATTGTATAACCTAGGACATAAAGAAACACAAGTCAAAATGTCTTTCATCCAAAGCTATGGACTGCAGAAATGTACACTGCATTAAAACACACACACACACACACACACACACACACACACACACACACACACACACACACACATGCATTTTCAAACACTCAAACACTCACTCATGTACTCACCCATGACTGACAGGTACGCATCATAATTCACGCTTCCTGTAAGACCCCATGTGCCAACGAAAGCATCTGCCATTTTTAGACAAGATGGTGTGCTCAGAGAGATGGAGTAAGAATGAACAAACAATCACTAAAGAAATGGTCCAAGTGGAAAGAGTCTGACGAGCTACAAGTTTACTGGCCAATTTATAGCCACTGTTCATGACATCAGAGCAAATTCGGAGAAAAGGGAGTATTGATGGAGACTTAAATGTAAATGAGAGAGAGAGAGAGAGAGAGGAAAAGATAATGACTAGTTGTCAAAGAATGCATGCAAATGCATTCTAAAGAAAGAATGTTCCATAAATACAGTATAACATGATCTGTTTTTGAGAAATGTCGTTTGGGCTCATAAGTAATAAATCTGGGTGTCTTCACTTCACTGTGCATTAGGGTAGAATAATAAAACATGAATGCACAGGACAAAACTGTATTTCAACAATATATACACTGTGTATTTGTGAAAAGAACATATCACCGTTAGTCACCATTCATGGCAGCTGTATAGTTTCTGATACTAAACTTTATATACTACAAAGCAATAAACCTCCACTGTATTAATAACAGTGTTAACGGCAATAACGGAGTTCTCTGTGCCGAACATCTGAAATATGATCATGTGATCATATGATCATATGTTTTATCTTCCCAAAATTCTTCATTTTTATATGGCCTTAAAATTGTTAGTAAAAATGGTTTAGATTTGTGTTCTGTGTGAAGAAATGAAAAATATCCCATTTGCAATAGTGGACAAATGAAAGTAATCAAAATGTAATCATTTATTTTTATAAAGTAACTGAAACGTTACACTACTTATTACATTTTGAATAGAGGATCATTTAGAATCTGTAATCTATTACATTTCCAAAGTAAACCTTCCCAACACTGGGATTCAAACATCACCAGTAGCCCATAGTATCCAAGCAGTAACAGATCTAAATCAGGCTGTACAGAGTGACAAACCTTTTCAGAAAGCTTTCTCTTTACTGTTGAACAGGTGAACAACTTGAAAGAGGTACAGCACAGATCAGTTGTTTATGGGATGTACAAGATCCCCTTTTTAGAGCGTACTCCCAGAGATTTAGAAATCACGTCACCAACTATAAGATCTACCACCCAGTAGCCCAAAGAAAGGAAACCACTGGTGGGGGCGAAGGTATGCTGCGTGTATGTCTTTTCTGCGCTGTTGTAAAAGATTACTACAGTGGATTGTAGTTTGCTATATGAATTACATTTTAAACTCATATTTGACTCCAATTTATTCATTCATTCATTCATTCATTCATCTTCTACCGCTATATCCGATCTTCCCTCGGGTCACTATCTCAGGCGTCTATGGGCATTAAGGCAGGATACACCCTGGATGGAATGCCAACCCATCGTAGGGCACACACACACACACACACACATTCATACACTAGGGACAATTTTCCAAGGTGCCAATCAACCTACCGTGCATGTTTTTGGACCGGGGGAGGAAACCGGAGAACCCGGAGAAAAAAAAACCCTGCTGCAGGCACGGGGAGAACATGCACAAACTCCACACACACACATGGCCGAGACGGGAATCGAACCCGGACCCTGGCGGTGTGAGGTGAACGTGCTCAACCACTAAACCACCGTGCCCCCTACTACTGACGCCAATTTATAATAATATTTAATACTGAATTTTGTTTTAACGAAAACTGATCACGTTATTGCTTGTACTTTATCTCTAAGATATTCTCAGATTATTCTCAGGATTCCTTCTTTTCATTTAATCATTAATTATGGGCTCAGAGTCGTGTGCTCGTCAACGTCTCAATCGGAGTCTTAGTCAGAGGATATAAGGTAATCTAATATTCTTTAAGTAGGCCGCTCCAATGCTTGCTCATGCATAAAGAATAGTTTAATTTTAGCCACTTGGTTATAACTTGCTAAGTCAGTGATAGCCAGGAATCAGCAGGTCTCAGGCGTTGTGCTCTATGCTCCATCCACTCATGAGCCTCCTGTTTGTACTACCCTGGTTATAGAGTTGCAGCAACACAAGACTATAGAATTCGTTAGATAGAACAGAGTTCAAGAAATTTCAGAGTGAGCAAGAATTGTACATTTATTTATTTGCCCGGCAGTAATCACTTAATACAAATGAAACACATTAAAGGAATAAAAGAATGTAATAAAGGGTTATATACATGATCAACCTGACAGCAATCTCTTATACATGTAGGTCACAAAAAAAGTAGTAAGAGAAAGAAACCAAAAACAGGACTTAATACTTAAAAACTGGGTTTAGATATAAACCAGATATAAACCAGGCAACAACAAAACAACAACAAAAGGAAAATAAACACCACATCACCACAAGAAATGATCGTCCAACCAAGAAGGAAGCAAAGACTGGGAACTTATAACAAGTGAAAGAAACGAGGAGCAGATGGGATAAATTATGGCTTAGGGGACATATGGAAATAGGGCATAGAGAGCCCAGTGGGGACCCCTAGTGGCCTTAGGCAGTCAAAGTCCAGAGTCTGACAACAAGGTATTGTTTAATTATATATATTTTACCTGGCTGGGGCACGGGGCTGGTGTGGCTAGTGGTTAGCACGTTTGCCTCACACCGCCAGGGTCCAGGTTCGATTCCCGTCTCCGCCATGTGTGTGTGCGAGTTTGCATGTTCTCTCCGTGCCTCAGGGGGTTTTTCTCCGGGTTTTGCGGTTTCCTCACGGTCCAAAAACATGCACGGTATAGGTTGATTGGCACCTTGGAAAAAAAATTGTCCCTAGTGTATGAATGTGTGTGTGAATGTGAGTGTGTGTGTGTGTGTGTGTGTGCCCTGCAATGGGTTGGCATTCCATCCAGGGTGTATCCTGCCTTAATGCCCATAGACGCCTAGATGGGCACAGGCTCCCCGTTTGACCCGAGGGAACGATCGGATAAAGCGGTAGAAGATGATGAATGAATGAATGAATGCATTTACCTGGCTGAAGAGACACACAGAAGCTGTATGGAAAGTTCTGACTACAGATGGCATGCCAAATTTCCTTAAATACCCGACCCACTATCGCAGCTCGAGCAGCTTTTATCAGTCCAATAAAACCACAGTAGAACAAGGTCTTGGAGGCCAGATGGGGGAAAATTGCAGTTGTAGTCATTATATGTAGTCCTATAGGGCATTTTTCACAGTTGTCTTGACCCTCAGAGAGAAAATGAGAATAGGAGCAATAATGTTGCAAGGTAGAAAAGAAAAAAAAGAGGGGAACATGTTTTAAATAATGTTTATTAATAATAGTAGTAGTACTGAGCAACGTGTTGAATAATTATTATAATTATGGTACCAGTTTATAACTCATTCTACTACATTCACACTCACTTCCTCTTCCTCACGTTCCTGTTGTATTTGTCATTCATTCATCTTCTACCGCTTTATCCAATCTTCCTCGGGTCATGGGGAGAGTCTGTGTCTATCTCAGGCGTCTATGGGCATTAAGGCAGGATACACCCTGGATGGAATGCCAACCCATCGCAGGGCACACACACACACAACATCATTCACACACACATTCATACACTAGGGACAATTTTTCCAAGGTGCCAATCAACCTACCTGTGCATGTTTTTGGACCGGGGGGGAAACCGGAGAACCCGGAGAAAAACCCCCTGAGGCACGGGGAGAACATGCACAAACTCCACACACACACATGGCCGAGAAGCCTTTCGGAATCGAATCCGGAACCCGGACCCTGGCGGTGTGAGGCGAACGTGCTGCTAACCCACTAAGCCACCGTGCCCATTGTATTTGTCCTGTAATGGAATTCATAAATGTCTAATTTCATCAAATCATTTATGAGTCTATGTGTATGACAGAAGGACTTGTTTCTCCTCACACATGCAGTGACATACGAGTGAGTTGTTGTGAACATTACAACCTGATCACAGGCTTTGGTTACATCACTACTGAAGAAAAACGTATTATAGAATTATAGTGAATGTTTACAGATATTTCCTGTTCGAGAGCAGTGATGACATCAGAAGACACATTCAGAGAAGCAGAAACAGTGCATAAAGGAGTTCATAGTATTATGTTCATTGTTACTAAAGCTGGTCTTTCAAGTGTCACATTCATGACATGCTTTTGCTTACTGTTAAATGTAATAAATGGCAATGGCCGTTGGCGATGTGCTGCTGATTCAAACGTGTTGATTAGGTACTGTCTAATGTCAACACACAGCCAAGCGTCAGACAACAGAATCAGAGTGAAATACTGACATTAGTCTTCCGATGAATCTGCAAAGGCATTTAAGTTAATAAAGAAAGAATTTACCTTAGAATTAAAAGGCGTTGTCGCTCTTTCAAAAGGTTGCTTTGTGTATAATAAGTTGTAGACATTCTTTTCTCACCTCAGTGTGGTTGTTGTTTTTGTTGAAGGTCACGCCAACGATTTTATTAATCAGTATTATTGGATTAATTAACCGGTTTGACCACTTGGTGGCGGCAGATTCGCGCAGATTAAGAGTTTTTAATGTGCGTTCACACTTGTATTCAGTATTTCAGATTGACGCTGACGGGCAGTGCGCATTAAATATGTTCCTATTGAACAGTAGGACTCAAAATCATACACAATCAACCTATAATAAATCACTTTTGATAGTTTTTATTATCTGACATGACCATTTACAGCATTTAGCAGACACCCTTATCCAGAGTCTTATAACTGAGCAATTGAGGGTATAAGGGCCTTGCTCAAGGGCCCACTGTTATGTCTACTGGAGTAATGAAGCAATAAAGCAGTATAGTTCTCTGGAGTAACTTTAATAACCAAACTTAACAAGTAGGATCACATTCAAAGGTATCCTCATTTTCTTCTCTCTTTTCATGCATCTCCTTTTCAATTATCTGTCGCCACCTATTGGTTCATTAGTGCAAGAACACCACACCCACTAGCAGCATCTTGTGCAGCATTGACTTCTTGGTGGGATTTGATCTTCAGCATCCAGAGTCCAATGCCTTAACCACCGAGCTACAGCAAGTACACTTCATTTTTGACTGCACCCATTAATAATGCTGGAGCGCGGGTTACTCCACCTGGATTGTGAGATTGTGTGCGTTCAACCGAAGATCCACATTTTCACGTTAAATGATTCGTCACTGCTCAGATCCTCGGTTTAAGTTGTCCGTTAAAGCCCAATGCGCTCAGGATCGCCCGTGACTCGCGTAGATTAAACAGGAATAGACGAAATATACAGTGTGTTAAAGTTCCAGTTAATGTGATCTCAGCATTTTCAGCATATTTACATCAGGATCCAAATCAAATAAAACATATATATTACATTCTAAGGGGGCACGGCGGTTTAGTGATTAACACGTTCGCCTCACACCGCCAGGGTCCGGGTTTGATTCCCGTCTCCGCCATGTGGGTGTGGAGTTTGCCTCTGGGTTTTCTCCGGGTTTTCCGGTTTCCCCCCGGTCCAAAAACATGCATGACAGTGTCACAACCATGCCTCCTCCCAGTTCGGAGCTCCCTCGCTCTCAATCGCCAAGCTACTGATGAGCGCCAGCTGGAGCTAATTACGGCCATCAGTAGCTTGGCCATTTAAACCAGCCTTCTCTTCATTCCGGCGTCCGGGCTTGTGAATGTTGGACGAAGACACGGACTCATATCCTTCTAAGGGTAAACGCTACTAACCTTTTCTCTCTGATTTTCTAATCAGGTTCGATTCCCGCCAGCTCCAGCTGCCCAGACTCCCAAGTCCCGTGGGCGCGACCTCGCCCGCCGCTGAGCCGGCGCGCTCCGTCTCCTCGGAGGTTTCTTCTGTTTTCCGCGGGCGTACAGGGACGTACGCCCGCATTATTCACTCCTCGGA
>JACRUU010000007.1:5765162-5772662 GCA_030449085.1 Kryptopterus vitreolus
GTTTAAATACAGCGTTTTTTTTTTTGGTTTGTTTTTTTTTTTTTTCATAAATACAAAAATGATTCGAATAAACATTTAGTGTTTTTACTTGAAAGTAATCGTCAACCCCGACGTCTTTTTTTTCGGAGTTCAAAACGTATTTGTAGCATGCAGGAATGTCATTTCGTTTTTTCCCAGCAATCGTTCATTGATTTCATAAATGCAACACGTTATAGTTTAGTTTATACATAACTTTATTTAGTTTATACGTCACATAACGGCAAAACAAAATGACATTATGTGCAGTTTTATTTCATTTTAAATGGAAAAAGGGTTTTGTGGCTCTCAGTGTTTTCTGTGGGGAAATGGATCTTTTGTTTGGTAAAAGGTTTCCGACCACCTGGACCTTCCAGAACTTCACACAGTTCTGCTCTTTGTTTGTTTGTTTCCCCCCCTGTGTTTATTCTTATCATTTATTATTTGTTTTGTACTAATAAGAATCTTCAAGGCTTTTAAATCATGATGGCGGTTCTGCCTGGAGTGGAAAATCCATCATGAGAAACACATTCAGAGTAAAATGTTGAAGTGTTTATTGATCATGTTTTTTTATCATGTTTATTTATCATGTTTATTTATCATGTGTCATGGCTTGAGTGTGGTCTAAACACACACATCCGGTTTAACTGAAACGCTGACTTTTCAGCGTGACCTTTTCTACAAATATCAACAACTCGGTAATGAGGATTACAGTTACTGATCGGATGAGAAAAAATGTTTAATTCCTTTTTATAAATAACATTAGACCTTGTTTGTCAATAAGCAGCTTTATAGGAATCCAAATGTGGCTTTTTTCATTCATTCATTCATTCATTCATTCATTCATCTTCTACCGCTTTATCAGATCTTCCCTCGGGTCACGGGGAGTCTATGGGTATTAAGGCAGGATACACCCTGGATGGAATGCCAACCCATCGCAGGACACACACACACACACACACACACACACACACATTCACACACACACACATTCATACACTAGGGACAATTTTTCCAAGGTGCCAATCAACCTACCGTGCATGTTTTTGGACCGGAGGAAACCGGAGAACCCGGAGAAAAACCCCCTGAGGCACGGGGAGAACATGCAAACTCCACACACACATTCCCGAGACGGGAATCGAACCCGGATCCTGGCGGTGTGAGGCGAACGTGCTAACCACTATGCCACCGTACCCCTGGTAAAACTCTGTTTTAGTAAAATGTTTTATTGTCGTAACTTTTTGTCGTTCTATTATAACGTAAATAAACGTATATTGTGGTTTATTGTTTTATTGTCCTGCACAAAGGAAACACGGTGACCTTTTGAATTCGTGCTGATTCATGACATGGATGTGGATCAATCCTGGATTGAGGGCCAGAAATCCTCCTTTAATGGATTCCTTCGTCTGCTTTATTTTTGCCTCATGAATCTACAGGAGGCTCGCTGTGCCTCCCGACAGTGTAAACATCCCGATCCGGTTACGCTTCGCACACGGGGCGAATGTGTCGGACTGAGATGGTGTTACGGATGATTACGTAACCCGTTACAAACACTGCTGTTAGATTTTAGTTCTCATTTCCCACTTTCTTCCTCGCCAAAGTGTTTTTCTCTTCGCCGTGTTGCTGCCTCGGCCCCGGACATCGAGCTGCGCCGCCGAGCCCACTGTTTGCTGACTGGGCCTACGGGAGTCAGTCCTGCCCCGAGATCCCCTCCCTCTTGGACAGCGGCCACTGTCTCCTGGCAGCAGCTTTACACAACAGGAAACAGACTGGGGATTCCGTCACCATGCCGCAGTGAAAGAGAGCATTGAGTGGAGACAGGAAGGCTGTGTAAAGAGTGGAGGGATGGGGGGGGGGGCGTGTAAAAGCTCCTCATACTGTCGTTACTGTTTCTACTTTAAGACCTTTTTTTTTTTTTTTTTTTTTTTTTACCCTTCTCTCGAATTTATTTTTAAATGTGTCCTGTCACGGGCGCATGAGTCACGTCGTAAAAAGTAGCTAAAATAACATGTTTGATTACACTCCCCTGTAAAGCATGAAGAAATACATGTGTGGCGCGACACGGGCCTGGCTGGAAATCCTTTATCTGCTACATCTTGTGCTACACCGACCACACAGAACCCAAATGGAACCGCAATCCCGTTTCATTATTCCTAAACTTCATTCATTCATTCATTCATTCATCTTCTACCGCTTTATCCGATCTTCCCTTGGGTCACGGGGAGTCTGTGTCTATCTCAGGCGTCTATGGGCATTAAGGCAGGATACACCCTGGATGGAATGCCAACAACCCATCACACACACACACACACATTCACACACACACACACACACACACACACACACACACACACACACACACACACACACACATATACACTAGGGATAATTTTCCAAGGTGCCAATCAACCTACCGTGCATGTTTTTGGACCGGGGGAGGAAACCGGAGAACCCGGAGAAAAACCCCCTGAGGCACGGGGAGAACATGCACAAACTCCACACACACATGGCCGAGACGGGAATCGAACCCGGACCCTGACGGTGTGAGGCGAACGTGCTAAACACTAAACCCCCGTGCCCCTTTATTCCTAAACTTAATCCGCTTTTTTTTCCTTTTTTTTTTTTTGCAGGACTGCGGGGGAGAGAAAAAAGACGATGTTTCTCATCAGCACGTGGTCCAACCCACGTCATTCCGGCACACCGGGCCTCAAAACAGACCGGGTCCTGGATACACACATGGCCTGACCTGTGTGACACAAACCGATGTGAGTATGAACATGACATCACGGCCGTACACACTCACAGAGGTTAAATGTGGTATTGGTTTATTTTAACAGCTTTCCGAATCGCTGACGCATCATTTTGTAGACGCAATGCATCACCCTTCTTAACATCCTGCAGACGTTTTTTCCCGACAGCTTCTGGACTTGACGACATTCATTCAACATCTGTAACGGATCTGTTTGGGTTTGGGCTGCTTTTTTTTTTTTTACATTTTAAATGCAAATATATACGTCTGTAATGTATTTATTGTATCTATTAGGGTTTAAGTGACTCCAAATGTGTTTACGGCCTTTTTATGAGGTGCTGAAAATGAACGCTGTTACATTAAACCTAAAGGCATAGCGCAAAGCCATATGTGTTTTTTTTTTTTTTTTTTACAAAATTCTGATCACAAAGAAGCAGTTATTTGAAGTAAGAGACGCGAACCTGCTCCAGCGTGACAAAACCATCATAATCTAGTGAAACATCTTCCCACGTTATTATAAGTGCAAATACACTTATAAAAAAAAAGACTGAAAAGGGAAATGGAATATTCAAGAAGCAATCTTATAATCAGATGTCAACAAACTTTTAGCCGTACGTTAAATCTTCTTACATATACATTACATTAAATCTACTTAACATTTTAATTTGCTGTGGGAATCCAGTGTCGTCATGACATTAAATAGAACCAATGCCGGTGGAGGGAGGGGTGGAGTTCAGTGCAGGGAGGGGCTGGAGCTCAGTGAACAGAAGTGGTGGAGTGAGTGGAGGTGGAGGGTCGGGGTGGAGCTCAGTGGAGGGAGGGGAGCTCAGGGGGAGGAGGTGGAGCTCAGTGGAGGGAGGGACTCGGTGGAGGGAGGGGGTGGAGTGATGTGGAGAAAGGGGTGGAGCTCAGTGGAGGGAGGGGTGGAGCTGGAGGGAGTGGAGGGAGTGGAGGAGCTAGTGGAGGGGAGCTCAGGGGTGGGGCTGTCAGTGGAGGGAGGGGTGGAGCGAAGTGGAGGTAAGCGGTGGAGCTCAGGGGAAGGAGGGGTGGAGTGAAGTGGATGGATGGAGGGGTGGAGCGAGGTGGAGGGAGGGGTGGAGCTCAGTTGATGGAGGGGTGGAACTCAGTGGAGGGGTGGAGCTCAGTGAAGGGAGGGGTGGAGCTCAGTGAACGGGGTAGAGCTCAGTGGAGGGAGGGGGTGGAGCTCCGTGGTTTAAGGCTCTAGGTTACTGATCAGAGGTCAGGGGTTCGAGCCCTGGTATCGCCAAGCTGAACCAAAACTCTTGGATCCTTGAGCAAGGCCCTTAACCGTCTGTGCTCCAGGGGGCGCTGTATCACGGCCGACCCTGCACTCTGACTCCAAACAAGCTGAGATATACGAAGAAATAATTTCACTGTGCTGTAATGTTTATAGGGGCACGGTGACTTAGTGTTTAACACGTTCTCCTCACACCTCCAGGGTCCGGGTTCGATTCCCGTCTCGGCCATGTGTGTGTGGAGTTTGTGCATGTTCTTCCGGTGCCTCAGGGGGTTTTTTTCTCCGGGTTCTCCGGGTTTCCTCCCCCGGTCCAAAAACATGCACGGTAGGTTGATTGGCACCTTGGAAAATTGTCCCTAGTGTATGAATGTGTGTGTGAATGTGTGTGTGTGTGTGTGTGTGTGTCCTGCGATGGGTTGGCATTCCATCCAGGGTGTATCCTGCCTTAATGCCCTGTGGCGACTCGCTTGCCGCTTCAGGCTGAACACAGGTGCGGAGAGGCGTAACTGTCGTTGGGTCCCGACCAGTGGGTGGCTTCGTTCTCCGGATCTCCATCGGCTCTTAGGGGTCAGGTTCGTTTCCTGCCGCAAGGCTGTGGAAGCTCCCAGCTATCAGGCACTGCGAGGGTCTGGCGGGTATTCCCATCCGCGCTGCCGTCTAACCTGTAGTGAGAGGTCCGGGAGAAAAAGGCACATACACGCCGTTAGTCGGGAGCCAAAAGGTTCCCCGACGACAAACGCCGTCCGACGTCGTTTTATAGACGCCGCCTGATTTGGGATAATGAAGGCGCCACTCCGGGATAAGCTCCAGCCGTGTCTCGTTGATGACCCCCCGCCTCTCTCTCATCCGTGCTGGGTTGCGCGGCGATTGCGCAACCCTTCTGCCTTCCGACGACGCGCCGAGTACGGAGCGCTTGCCCATCTCAGTAGATGACAGCCCATAGACGGGACAGCCCATAGACGCCTGAGATAGACACAAACTCCCCGTGACTCGAGGGAACATCGGATAAAGCGGTAGGTTAGATGTTAGAAGATGAATGAATGAATGAATGTAATGTTTATGTGACTCTTCTATTCTATTTAAATCCTCTTGTCCTTGTGCATTTTATATTGTATACAATCACTTCAATAATTGTTAATAATTGTTGTCTTTTGGAGCGTGGAATATCGCCACAACGGCCCTGACGAGTCACTGGGCCACAGAACCCTGCAGGCAGACAACCCAGGTCTGTAGGACCAATCAATAGGACGCTTCATGTCATTACACACAATACGGATTCACAAAGCTCGGGGACGATGCAGGAAAGATCCGGTGGTGGAAAAATGACCGTCGGAGCCGCTGCAGGAACGGATGTTCGTCAATCAGCGTGGCCGAAGCTATTTATTACCAGAAGCTGGGAGAAGTGTTTACAGCAGCACACGATTGAGTTTCACATCGCTGAACAGGAGAGAGAGAGAAACACATGCTCCAATTCTCCAATTAGGGAGCTCGCCTGTGGGCGTGAACTTTCCATGAGGTCAAACCGGTGAACGGGACTTTCATCATGACGGGAGAGAGAATGTCAGTGGAGGGGACAGGCATGGCTATTATGTTGCCGTGATGGAATCTCCTCGTGCCTGCACTGCCTGTGCATGTCAGGTGAATCGTTACTGTCAGTCAAACTGTAAATCATTCATTCATTCATTTGTCTTCTACCTCTTTATCCGATCTTCCCTCGGGTCACGGGGAGTCTGTGTCTATCTCAGACGTCTATAAGCATTAAGGCAGGATACACCCTGGATGGAATGCCAACTCCATCGCAGGGCACACACACACACACACACACACACACACATCACACACACACACACACTTCATACACTAGGGACAATTTTTTCCAAGGTGCCAATCAACCTACCGTGCATGTTTTTGGACCGGGGGAGGAAACCGGAGAACCCGGAGAAAAAATCCCTGAGGCACGGGGAGAACATGCACAAACTCCACACACACATGGCCGAGACAGGCACGGTGGTTTAGTGGTTAGCATGTTCGCCTCACACCGCCAGGGTCCGGGTTCGATTCCCGTCTCGTCTCGTGCATGTGGAGAGTTTGTGCCCATGTGTGTGTGGAGTTTGTTCTCCCCGGGTGTCAGGGGGTTTCCCGGGTCCCCGGGTTTCCTCCCGGTCCAAAAAAATGCACGGTTGGTTGATTGGCACCTTGGAAATGTGTATGTTATGAATGTGTGTGTGTGTGTGTGGTGTGTGTGTGTTGTGTGTGTGTGGCCATGGGTTGGCCATCCAGGGTGTATCCTGCCTTAATGCCCATAGACGCCTGAGATAGACACAGACTCCCCGTGACCCGAGAGAAGATCAGATAAAGCGGTAGAAGATGAATGAATGAATGAATGAATGAATGAATGATAGTCAAACTGATTAACATTAGAGCTGCACTTCTACACTGACTTTCCCATCCATGTGTCTGTTTTTTCCCAAAACTCTTACTACAAAGTTGGAGGCCCAGTCTCATATACAACAGCACTGACCCTCCCTCAAACCGGGAGATTCAAACCTATTCCGGCATGACAATACTCATGTTACAGCCTGACAATACCCCTGTTCCAGCATGACAATCCTCCTGTTCCAACATGACAATACTACTGTTCCAGTCTGACAATGCTCCTGTTCCGGCCGGACAATACTGTTCCAGCATCACAATACTCCTGTTCCAGCATGACAATACTGTTCCAGCATGACAATACTCCTGTTCCAGCCTGACAATACTCCTGTTCCAGCAGAACAATACTCCTGTTCCAGCCTGACAATACTGTTCCAGCATGACAATGCTGTTCCAGCATGACAATACACCTGTTCCAACATGACAATACTACTGTTCCAGCCTGACAAAGCTCCTGTTCCGGCCAGACAATACTGTTCTAGTATGACAATACTCCTGTTCCAACATCACAATACTCCTGTTCCAGCATGACAATACTCCTGTTCCAGCCTTGACAATACTGTTCCAGCATACTCCTGACAATACTGTTCCAGCATGACAATACTACTGTTCCAGCCTGACAAGGCTCCTGTTCCGGCCGGACAATACTGTTCTAGTATGACAATACTCCTGTTCCAACATCACAATGCTCCTGTTCCAGCATGACAACACTCCTGTTTCAGCCTGACAATACTGTTCCAGCATGACAATACTGTTCCAGCATGACAATACTCCTGTTCCAACATGACAATACTCCTGTTTCAGCCTGACAATACTCCTTTGCACAAAACCAGCTCTGAAGATGAAGATATGCTTTCCATTTGTTGATTTTAATGGAATGGATCTCCTTCTGTAGCGCTCTGACTCTACTGAACACCTCTGGGATGAATGTGAATTCCTCGCCTCACCTACACCATGACTTTTCTAACACCCTTGTAGCTAAATGATATCTCCACTAAAGTGGAAGAGTAGCAAGAAGAAAGTCATTGTTGATAAAAAAAAAAAG
>JACRUU010000007.1:5777662-5807662 GCA_030449085.1 Kryptopterus vitreolus
TTCCTGCTGCACAAGTAAATGACTATATATATATATATATATATATATATATATATATATATATATATATTATATATACTATATATATCATATATATATTTCCTCTTTGCAGATGCATACAGCTACACACCCAACATCAGTCTTTCCCTTCCTCTGAGCAGCACCTGCATTCCCACCCAGTACCACAACCTTCAGACCAGTCCTTCCATTTCAGTTTCAATCAGCCAACCTTCCTCTTTCTCCCCCGGTGAGGACATGGGCTCGATGGGATACTATCAGTCCTCCGGCCCCAATGGAGCCCCTGCTCTGGAAAGCCCTCGCATCGAGATCACAGCTTACAGTCAATTCCCTGAAGATGAGGTGGAAGATAACAATGTACCTGTAGCTAAACATGTCAACTCCGTTGTGACTTTAACATTGCCTAGCGGTGAAGGTTACCGTGACCCCAGTTGCCTGAGTCCGGCGAGCAGTGTTTCATCACGTAGCTGCCACTCAGAGGCTTCGTCATATGAGTCAGGCTATTCCTGCAATTATGACAATTCACCACAGAACTCCCCCTGGCAGTCTCCATGTGTCTCCCCCAAAGGTTCCACTTCACTGCTGTCGGGAACCCTGGGCACCTCGCCTCGCCAATCACCTGCAGGATCGCCCCGCACCAGTGTGACCGACGAAAGCTGGACGGCGCCCCGTGGCTCTCGCTCCAACTCCCCTTGTGGTGGGAAACGAAAGTACAGCTTTAGTGGCAACCCCTCTCAGAAGTATCATCCATATTCACCGAACCAGTCACCAGGGCTGTCTCCACAAACCTCGCCTCGCCTCAGCATGACTGAAGACTCATGGCTGCCCAATACAAACCAGTACACCAATTCTGCCATCGTGGCCGCCATCAACGCCCTCAGCACTGACGGGATTGCTGATATTGGAGAGGGGATTCCACTCAAGACCAGGAAGACCAGCATGGAGCACAGTGCTTCTGTCAGCCTCAAGACTGAGCCCGGAAGCGATGAGACGAGCAGCGCAGAAGTGTGCCATGAGGATTACCCCTCCTCACGCCTAGCTTTTAAAAAAGAGGGCTACACGAGCTTTCTGGATGTACCACATCACCCATATTGGTCCAAACCAAAGCCTTACATCAGGTAAATTTCAGTCTGAATAATTCAGCACATTTAAGCAAACAGGGTTCATTTGGTCAACACCACTTTTCCCTTTCATCTAGCCCAACCTTGCCAGCGCTTGACTGGCAGCTGCCCTCCAGTTCGGGGTCCTACAGCTTACAGATCGAGGTTCAACCCAAATCACACCATCGTGCTCACTATGAAACAGAAGGAAGCAGAGGGGCTGTAAAGGCACTTGCCGGAGGACATCCAGTTGTTCAGGTATTTATCTATAGACGTCTCCATATGAATGCTGGCTTTCCATCTATGGTTCTGTAGCACACTGGGGTAACAGCGCTTTACTAACTTGGCCTTGGACGTATCCTTTAATCCCACTTGGCTGGTTTCCATAAAGGCTCCTGTTTGAAAGAAAGTCGTCTTGTAAACTAATCAGACTGGGCAACATCCCTTCGCTATTATGCTCTAATGACTAGAAGGGAGTCTTTGGTCAGTCTGAATTCGGTCATTGTTCTCTGGTTCTTATTTTTTTTAACGATATGTTTAATGGACTAATCACCCGAAAGAAAGACAGTTTTGACAGGCAGATGCTTGTCTTGGCAACTCGGTTCAAACAAAAAGAACGAGTGATGGTTGTACAGAAGCTGGCTGTATGGTTTCGCAATAACACAAAGTGAAATCTCTGAGGATTAGGTTTAGATAGATATTGCGCAAGAAGTCTCGACGACTGCACCGTCAGTTCCGCAACAGACGTTTGTGACTCACTTTGAATCTGCTGCTCGGACAAATCTCATGGAATGAGCATAAGTCATCGTGGTCCACTTCCAGTCATTTACACATTTAAAGCTTTCATAAGCTGAAATCAGGGCTCGCGTTACGTTGCCACTCATACGCTACGCGGGAGGAATAACGCTCGACTCTGGCCTGCATGTGCTTAAATGCTCTACTGCAGTTCAGAGTTATGCTGATCGAATAGCTCAGTTCAAGCTTCACGAGGTGCTAATGATGCCAAACACATGGCGATGGGCTTCTCTCCTGTGAAGAACCCAGCGTGCCTTTTTCTCTCGCTCGTCCCCGATGTTTTTTCACGCTTGCCACAGTTTCCGCCCCCAGAACACAGGCTGCCTTTTGTTTAGTAAAGTTCCCAGTGCAGCGCTGACATCATGGGGGCTAACGCGCAGTGGAGGCGGCCAGTCTGAACCACACACGTTTCTGGCTCCTGGCCCCTGGCTGCTAAAGACGAGTGTGTGTGTGTGTGTGTGTGTGTGTGTGTGTGTGTGTGTGGGTTCTCAGAGAGCCTGTCACAAATCTGTCCCGTCCCCCTAAAACCACCAGATTAGAGAGTGAGCTCTGCTCTGCACGCTTTTCAACTGGCCTTGATGACACCTCCCACGTTCCTCTGAGGCTCAGCATTCACCATAGAGCTCTCTCGTACCTCTGATTTAAGGGGGTTCTTTTACACCACAACGTGCATTTTACATAACATTAATTTAACAGATGTTATACGGCTGAGCTTTCTCTATAACATCACAGTCACGAACATCTGTTCTTCTCTTCTTCCCTTTAAGTCACCCAGGAAATATATTTGTTTGTGTCAAAAGTCATCATCAGATCATTCGTAACGATGTAAACGTGATAAAACATGAAATTATTATCATTTTTATTAATGGATCCCCAAATCTTCTGCAGGTCATATCTATCTATCTATCTATCTATCTATCTATCTATCTATCTGTCTGTCTGTCTGTCTGTCTGTCTGTCTGTCTGTCTGTCTGTCTGTCTCTCTTCCTGTCTGTCGTCTGTCTGTCTCATATCTATCTATCTATCTATCTATCTGTCTTCTGGTCTGTCTATCTATCTATCTGTCTATCTATCTATCTATCTATCTATCTATCTATCTATCTATCTATCTGTCTGTCTGTCTATCTATCTATCTATCTATCTATCTATCTATCTATCTATCTATCTATCTATCTATCTCTATCTATCTGTCTGTCTATCTGTCTCTATCCTGTCTGTCTGTCTGTCTGTCCTATCTATCTATCTATCTCTATCTATCATCTATCTATCTATCTATCTATCTATCTATCTATCTATCTATCTATCTGTCTGTCTGTCTGTCTGTCTGTCTATATCTATCTGTCTGTCTGTCTGTCTGTCTGTCTATCTGTCTGTCTATCTATCTATCTATCTATCTATCTATCTTCTATCTATCTATCTTCTGTCTGTCTGTCTATCTATCTCGATCTATCTATCTATGCATCTATCATCTATCTATCTATCTATCTATCATCTATCCATCTATCCATCCATCCATCCATCCATCCATCATCTATCTATCTATCTGTCTATCTGTCTATCTATCTATCTATCTATCTATCTGTCTGTCTGTCTGTCTGTCTGTCTATTGTCTGTCTGTCTGTCTGTCTGTCTGTCTAGGGCTCTCTATCTATCTATCTGTGTCTGTCTATCTATCTATCTATCTATCTATCTATCTATCTATCTATCTATCTATTATCCATCCATCTCATCTATCTATCTATCTATCTATCTCTCTCTTCTATCTATCTATCTATCTATCTATCTATCTATCTATCTGTCTGTCTGTCTGTCTGTCTCTATCTGTCTGTCTATCTCTCTCTCTCTCTCTCTCATATATCTATCTATCTATCTGTCTGTGTCCATCCATCCGTCTGTCTGTATGAAGATCGGATAAAGCGGTAGAAGATGAATGAATGAATGAATGAATAATATACTGAGTATTTCTGTAACTCGTGCTGCCTGCTACCAATCATTGTTCCATCATACTACATCAGACCAAACGCAAATGGCTCCTGAACCCAAATTCCACTCCAAAAAATACGCTGGAATTTTGTAAGAGGATTTCTTGGGGCTTTTATTCATTTCATTCATTCATTCATCTTCTAGCGCTTTATCCGATCTTCCCTCGGGTCACGGGGAGTCTGTGTCTATCTCAGACGTCTATGGGCATTAAGGCAGGATACACCCTGGATGGAATGCCAACCCATCACAGGACACACACACACACACACACTAGGGACAATTTTTCCAAGGTGTCAATCAACCTACCGTGCATGTTTTTGGACCAGGGAAGGAAACCGGAGAACCCAGAGAAAAACCCCCTGCTGCACGGGGAGAACATGCACAAACTCCACACATACATGGCCGAGACGGGAATCGAACCCGGACCCTGGAGGTGTGAGGCGAACGTGCTAACCACTAAGTCCACCGTGCCCCCCTTGGGCTATTGGTTGATTATTATTATTATTATTATTATTATTATTATTATTCTCTGCTCCTGTGTCGTACATAGCGGATTTTACACAAGTTACTTAATAAGACGTGTCCGAGCGCCACATAGCAGCCGCCTTTCTGTTACACACAGATACACACAGTGTGTCTCAAAGCAGGTGAGGGTAGGAGCTCAGAACACACCGCATGGAGGTGTGGACGAGTTCCTCTGCCTCTCCGAGCCATGAACCCACAATCTTGGCATTCCAGAAGTAGGTGATAATGTACCGGAGGGCGGGGAGGATCTCTCTCTCTCTCTCTCTCTCTCTCTATTTTCTCTCACTCCTTTGCTTTCGCCTCTGCCTGTCTAAATGTGAAATGCCAGGCTTAAACATATCCGTTTGAATAAACATACAAACTTCACAACCTACCAGCTCTTCCCTGCCCCGGAGAACTCCGTGTGCCAGTCACTTTTTTTTTTAACGCACTTTGAAGCTGCCAAGAACGTGTACTGGAGTTTTATATTTAGGTCACAGATTGACAGTGTTATGGGATAATCATAGAGCATGACCATGTTGATTTCCAGTAGACTGACAGAAATTCTCATTTGTGTAGCAGTTGTCGTTGTAAGCCATGACCTGATTTTTATAGCAGAAGATTAATACTTATAAAAGAGTCTTACTGTAAGTGTAAATGACCAGGTCTTGTGTGTGTGTGTGTGTGTGTGTGTGTGTGTGTGTGTGTGTGTGTGTGTATATGTATATATATATATATATATATATATATATATATATATATATATATATATATATATATATATTTCAGCTTCACGGCTACATGGAGAGCGAGCCTCTGACTCTGCAGCTGTTCATCGGGACGGCAGACGATCGTCTCCTGCGGCCGCACGCTTTTTACCAGGTCCACCGCATCACAGGCAAGACCGTGTCCACACCCAGCCACGAGATCATGCAGGCCAACACCAAAGTGCTGGAGATTCCACTCCTGCCTGAGAGCAACATGAGGGCCATGTGAGTGCGTTTGTGTGTGTGTGTGTTGTGTGTGTGTGTGTGTGTCTGTGTGTGTGTGTGTGTGTGTGTGTGTGTGTGTGCATAAGAAAGGCTGTCAATTCATGATCTTATAAATTAAATACTGAACATGTGCATAATTCTTAGACTAGTTTTATTGCTATAATTAAAAAACATAAAGAAAGTTAATTTAATTTAAAGCCGTTCCTAGTTTTATGATGTCGAGTAAACTGGTGCAGGATGCTCAGTGTGTGTGTGTGTGTGTGTGTGTGTGTGTGTGTGTGTGTGTGTGTGTGTGTGGGTGGGTGGGAGGGAGGCGCTGCTTTGTGTTTTGTGAAGTATCAGAGCAGTGGGTTTTCCCTCCCAGGAGCCACATAGCTCATGTTACGCGAGGCCTCAGGATGTTGTGGGGAGCCTCTAACGGGGGACTCGAGTCGGGCTGTGCGAGCGTTGCAGTAGCAGCGGCGCAACTCAGCACTTTTGCTCTCTTCGCTATTTAATAGATGGATTACTCAACTAAGCTTATATAAAACCAAAACCCTCCTCGTATCCATTTTCAGCCTTGTTGGAAGTGCTCCTTGCTGTGCATTGGCCAATGTACTTCTAATGCATTCACACAAAAAACTCTACGCCTAGCCTATATATATATATATATATATATATATATATATATATATATATATATATATATATATATATATATATATATATGGTGGTGGGCAGTTAGTGTATATTGGGGAAAAGCTGTCTTTGATTCTTGCCATTTGGAATCACTTTACACGTTGTGGTAATGCTTGTAGGTCACGTCAGGGCTGTTATAGATTATTGCACCAAAAAAAATACATGGATTTGATTCCCATCAATCTACAGGTTTCTCTAATATACAGACGTGGACAAAATTGTTATACCCTTTGGTCAATGAAAAAAAAAGTCACAATGGTCACAGAAATAGAAATAACTTAAAAAAAAATGTAACCAATAATAAATAAAAAACATTCTATAAATGTTAACCAATGAAAGTCAGACATTGTTTTTCAACCATGCTTCAACAGAATTATATATATATATGGACAAAAATATGGATACCCCTAGAAAACACAGAAAATAATGTGACCAAAGGGACATGTTAATTGAAGGTGGCCATAATTAGTCACAGTGTCTACAACCTTGTGCCATTGAGGCCTATTATATGGTTCAGGTAATCACTGTGTCCGAATGTTTGGTGATATGGTGTGTCCACACTCGACATGGACCAGAGGAAGCAAAGGAAAGAGCTCAAGCATGTTAAAGGTTAAGGCTGGAATATAGCCAAACTACATGTGTTAAAGGTTGAGTAAGACCATCAGATGAGACAATAGAAGGTTCTCCGAAGTTTAAGATCCATGGGACTGGAGAGGCTGTTAAGCCGCAAGAAATGTAGCCAGACCTCCCTGGAGAGGCCGCAAAAATTGATGACATGCAAAGGAAGAGCTCAAAGGTAGGTTGATTGGCACCTTGGAAAAATTGTCCAAGGCACCATAAAAAAGGCGAATGGAAAACAATGTTGTATGAATGTTAGACCACAAGTTAACAAATGTTTTTGCCAAGTGCACATCAGTGTGTTCACAGTGAAGCATGAAAAGAACTGAAGCATGTGAAAAGGAGGAGGCTCTGTTATGTGTGGCTGTGTGTGCGTGTGTGACACAGGGTGTCTTGAATCTGTGCAGGGTACAATGTGACTATCAAGGAATTCTAGAGAGAAATGTACTAGCCAGTGTCAGAAAGCTTGGTCTCAGTCGCAGGTCATGGTCTTGCAACAGGACAATGACCCAAAACACACAGCTAAAAACGTGGCTAAGGGAAAAATTGGACTATTCTAAAGTGGCCGTCTATGAGCCCTGACCTCAATCCTATTGAGCATCTTTGGAAGGAGCTGAAACATGCAGTTTGGAAAAGGCATTCCCGGACACAACTCCAGGGTGGGCCAAAATATCCTGTGAGAGGTGCCTTACATTACAGGAAGCGTTTGATTGCATATTGCCTCAAAAGGTTGCGCAACAAAATATTAATTTAGGGGTACCATCATTTTTGATGCCTGTTTCAGACATAATTCTGTTTAGGCATGGTTGAAAAACTCCCCTGTGACCCGAGGGAAGATCGGATACATTTATTGCGGATTTTGTCAGATTAACGATTTCGTGACCATAGAAGATGAATGAATGAATTTAATATAGATATTGATATATATATATATATAGCATATATAATATATATATATAATATATATATATATATATATATATAATATATATGTGATATATATGTGGCCATCATGTTCTCCCCGTGCCTCATTGGGTAATTTGTGTGGGGGAGTTTGCTGTGTGTGTGTGTGTGTCCCTAATGTGAATGTGTGTGTGTGTGTGTGTGTGTGTGTGTGTGTGTGTGTGTGTGTGTGTGTGTGCATGATTCCAAATCCTTCCGTAAGGAATCCCCGTGACCCGAGGGAAGATCGGAAGGAATAAAAAAAAAAAAAAAAACAATATATATATAATTCATTTATCACTTTATTGGTTTATGGGAAGGCTTGCTTTATAAACGACCTGTGCATACGTACACTTTATCTAATATATCCGAATATACTGTTGCTGTGTTTATATCATATTACAGTACAAGTAACTAATAATCTGGCAACACAGAGACTTTGATTCATTCACAGAACGTTCTTATTACAGTATCGACTGTGCTGGGATACTGAAGTTGCGAAACTCGGACATCGATCGAGCTGCGGAAAGGCGAGACGGACATCGGAAGGAAGAACACACGTGTCAGGATGGTGTTCCGAGTCCATATTAACCAGCCTAATGGTCGGACCGTGTCCCTGCAGGCCGCATCCAACCCCATCGAATGCTGTAAGTCAACATATAATGCTGTACACACCTCACACACATCTGGTACAAATGGGATTTTATTTATATATATAGTATATATATATATATATATATATATATATATATATATATATATATATATATAATATGATCCCATTTGTACATTTATTTATCCCATTTGATCATATATATATATCTCCCATTTAGCCATGAGATGCTCTACATATGCACCACCATGTACACCACAAATACACTATCACTGTTTATACAAAAATAAATGCCAATTAATGTGTTGATAACGAATATATGAATGTTGAATTATGGAAAAGATTTCACTGTATGTCTATAAAGTTAAGTATTTTAACCATAAACACAGTATCTACTTCCTGACTGCATGTTTAAATACTGCATCTGATAGAAGACACAACATTTATTACTGTAAATATCCACATATTTTGGTGCAGATATTCATTTTGGCCCTGTGTTATTTTTTGTCGACTTTCAAGAACGTTAAAAGGAAAACTTATTGGGAATTTTTCCTATTTATATGGTTCTGCTTCAGGGTTTAACTCCTCTGTTGGCCTGAAATAGTGATATACTGCGAGGTCAATGACAAGGATCAATTCGGCACGGTTCAAAAAACAGGAGGGTTTCATGTACAAGGCCAGATTCGTACTTACTGAATACAGCAGCAGAATGATCCAGCGAGGTGACACACCATGCCAGCGTTCATTAGCAGCCACTTCCAGAGGCTAAGAGTTTTATTTGTGCAATATATATTCATAAAATATTCATACTAACTTTTGCATCTGAGGGGCACGGTGGCTTAGTGGTTAGCATGTTCACCTCACACCGCCAGGGTCCGGGTTCGATTCCCGTCTCGGCCATGTGTGTGTGGAGTTTGCATGTTCTCCCCGTGCCTCAGGGGTTTTTTTTTTTTCTCCGGGTTCTCCGGTTTCCTCCCCGGTTCCTCCTCCCCCGGTCCAAAAACATGCACGGTAGGTTGATTGGCACCTTGGAAAATTATCCCTAGTGTGTGAATGTGTGTGTGTGTCCTGTGATGGGTTGGCATTCCATCCAGGGTGTATCCTGCCTTAATGCCCATAGACGCCTGATATAGACACAGACTCCCCGTGACCCGAGGGAAGATCGGATAAAGCGCTAGAAGATGAATGAATGAACTTTTGCATCTTTCTCTGTCAATGCCAGAGTAAAATACGGCTCAATATATGTATATAATATAATATATCGATTTTCTGATGATCTGAATTTCTCCTTAAGTGAAATGAAATTCCCATTCAAATAAGCGCATGTATCACATTTTAGGATCACGCTGTTTTAACACCTTGCATATGCATGTGTGTGTGTGTTTGTAGCCCAGCGTTCCGCACAGGAGCTGCCTCTGGTGGACAGGCAGAGCGTGGACAGCTGTCCTGCTGCAGGAGGAGAACGGATGCTGATCAGTGGCCATAACTTCCAGCCCGACTCCAAGGTGGTGTTTGTTGAGAAAGGACACGGTAAGAGCCTGTCTTTATGACAAAAACCATTGAGGAGGTTCGTCAAGATGCAGCCAATCTCTCTGTCTCTTAACAGTCATCTAGGAGTGTGTGAGGACGTGCATAGACTTTTTAACCTCTGTAGAATATGTAGGAATTTAAGAGAGAGTGAGTGTGTGTGTGTGTGTGTGTGTGTGTGTGTGTGTGTGTGTGTGTGTGTTACATTTACACCCTTATCCAGAGCGACTTATAACTGAGAAACTGAGGGTTAAGGGCCTTGCTCAAGGGCCCCACTAGTGGCAGCTTGGTGGTGGTGGGGTTTGAACCCGTGATCTTCCGGGTCCAGAGTCCAACGCTTTAACCACTGGGCTACAAACCGTGTGTGTGTGTGTGTGTGTGTGTGTGTGTGTGTGTGTGTGTGTGTGTGTGTGTGGCGTGTGTGTGCGAGTGTGTGTGTGTGTGCGGTGTGTGTGGTGTGTGTGCGTGTGTGTGCGTGCGTGTGTTTTGTGTGTGTATTATTCTATAAGCGTGCATGTGTGTGTGTGTGTCGTGTGTGTGTGTTAATATATGATGTATATATACACCACACGCACACACACACCCACACACCCACACACACCACACTATATATATATGTGTGTGTATATATACGTGTGTGTGTGTGTGTGTGTGTGTGTGTGTGTGTGTGTGTGTGTGTGTGTGTGTGTATACACATATAAGTACAAAGTACATATAAAAGTACATATAAGTAAAAAAAAGGTGAAAATCATTACATCTATTGTGATTATTATACTGTCATTGTGATAAAATCATGTTCCGATATTATTATGTTTATATATATATATATATATATATATATATATAGATATATATATATATATATATATATATATATATATATATATATATATATATACATACATATATCATTGGTACAGTTAATATCTACAGATGATGATCCGTGAGTTAAACTAGACAAAGACAAAGACAATTTTGTGATCTGCGAAATGTATTAAATAAAAATATATCATGGAAAGGGAAATCTAAACCTCCTCTGGCACTATTTTTGAAATAAAGATACTATTAGAAGTTACATGTGATTCTGAAACACTGGATAGTGGCTCGTCTGGGCTGCCGTTGTGTGACGATGAAACCTGAAATATATGCAATATACAATATACAATATAGATATAGACAGTGAAGTCAGTGATGAGTTTCTATCCTTTTCTTCTTGCGGTCGCTCCTGATACACCGCAGCAGATCGTTCTCCTCCATATCAGATTATATTCACTAGAAGAGAAGGTGTGTGTGTGTGTGTGTGTGTGTGTGTGTGTGTGTGTGTGTGTGTGTGTGTGTGTTGGTTAAATCTGACATGTATAGTGTCACGCTACACACCAGTGTTTGTCTGCACGCTCTGTCACACCCCTCGAAAAAGAAAACCCCTCCGAACACCACCTCCCTGATCCCTCTCTCCCTCATTCCCTTCTCTGCCGTCAAAATATGCTTCCCTCTGCCAGAGAGCCACATGTGGAGCACATTAATGTGCTGTATTTTTAACCCAGCAGATTTACATTTCCAGAAGTTTCCATTGCCTGCACAGGCTTGGAATGAAGCGCAAACAGAGAATGTGGCAGTCTGTACTGTCCCTAGTGCCTGGGCGTTTGTTTTGATTTTTTTCTCTCTCTCTCTCTCTCTCTCTCTCTCTCTCTCTCTCTCTCCATTTTTCTGTCCCATTTAATCCTGCCAATCTTTTTTTTTTTTCCTCCTCTGTCTTTTTCCATATGGAAAACGGCAGCGGTAGCCCCTGGCTGTTGATACCTGAGGTTTACAAACAGTAATTTCCTTGATGAGTTGGTAAAAAAAAAAAAAAAAAAAAAAAAAGAGCAGGAGGGACAGGAAAGGACTCGGCTGAGTCGTGTAAACATGCTGGATTTCCTACAGCCTGATGAATACGGCCGGAGGAAGCCTCTCGATTGTTTAAGCTGTGAAGAGAGACACGCCAGTCCACCGAGATGCTGCTTTGTTTTGTTTTTGAATATAATAAATCTATAATATTTTGCCTTGTAAGTTTGAAGACATACAGATGATTATGGGTGGCTAAAATTTGGGTTGAAGTGGTGAAGTGTTGCTGAACTACATCATAAAAAGATAAAGATAAACATAACATATAAACATAAACATATAAACATAACTATACATCATATATGACAACTTATGGTTTGTCGGTCAGTGATGAATTTTCAGCACAGAAACACAGACGTGTCATTTTTGATTTTGTACCTGAGATGTCAAACCGCTTGATGTTAGAATTTTGATGGGATGCGCTCTCACCAGCAGCTCATTTGTGGTGTATATGTATAAATTATGGCTGACTAGAAGAGAATATATATATATATATATATATATATATATATATATATATATATATATATATATATATCGTGTGTGTGTATGTGTGTGTCTGTGTGTGAAGGCTTCCCATTGTCTGCCTCGCAATGGTCTGCCTGCCCATTGGCAATCCTCGCATGGAATCCTGCCTTCATATATATATATATATATATATATATATATATATATATATATATATATATATATATATATATATATATATACACACACACACACACACACACACACACACACACACACACACACACACACACATATATATATATTCTCCCCGTGCCTCAGGGGGTTTTTCTCCAGGTTTCCTCCCCGGTCCAAAAACATGCAAGGTAGGTTGATTGGCTCCTTAGAAAATTGTCCATAGTGTATGAATGTGTTGTGTGTGTGTGTGTGTGTGTGTGTGTGTGTGTGTGTGTGTGTGTGTGTGGTGTGTGTCCTGCGATGGGTTGGCATTCCATCCAGGGTGTATCCTGCGTTAATGCCCATAGACACCTGAGATAGACACAGACTCCCCGTGACCCGAGGGAAGAATTGGATAAAGTAATAGAAGATGAATGAATGAATGAATGAATGTATGTTGATCATTTGTACGTTTGTTTAGAGGGAATTTTGCGATTAGCCAAAAAACTCCATGAAAGTTTCAATCGTTCTACTTGTAAAAGTAAGTGAAGCCTTTTTTATTTAGTAGCTTGCTTGAACGTTTGGGCTCGTTGTGTTGTTGCATCACCCGTTTACGGCCCGGCTTCAGCTCTGTGACTGATGGCAGGAGATTCTCTTCAAGAATTTGTTCATAGGTCAGAGAATTCCCTGGATAATGTGGAGTCTCCCTGGCCCAGAGGCAGAAAAGCAGCCCCAGACCTTCACATTACCTCCACCACCATGCTTCACTGTTAGGAGGAATTCCACGTTGGCTTTTCTCTAAACATGGTGGCTTTGATTATAACCATCTATTTTGGACTCCTCTGTCCCAAGAATGGACTTCCAAAAGTCCTCTGATATGCACAAATGCATTCGGACAAAGTTAAAATGGGCATCTTTGTTCTTTTTTTGCAAGAAGAGGCTTCTCTCCAGTGACCTCCCATAAACTTTACCTCATTTATTATTTTCTGGTGCTCCTTGATAATAGTTATATGGATACGTGGGGGATCCATTTCTTAAGCTGAGTTGTGGTCGTGTTGAATTCCCTCCATTTGTAGTTGATTTGTCTTACACTGGATGGAGTTGGAATCTCTGGCAGACGGTCTCAGATTCTCCCCCAGACTGATGGGTCACCACCACCTTCCTGATGTCCTCACATTGTTTATCTCCTTGGCACTACAGTGGTTTGGTTGGTTTCCCTCTTTTAGTCGGTGTTGCCCAACATCACCTAGGTCAGTGGTTAAGATGTTGGCCTCAGGACCAGTAGATCACAGGGTTCAAATAAAAAAAATAAATAAATAAATATTACGTTTGCAGTATTTGCCGACGCCCTTATCCAGAGCGACGTACAAGAAGTGCTTTAGGTCTCCATCTAAGGATAAGATTCAATCATGAAGGGTAAACACAAACTTAAAGTACACAATACAAACTTAAGTACACATAATATAGCACAAATATCGCACCCCGGGAGATGAAAATACAGCAAAGTTCCACAGTAGGGCAAGATCATTTAAGTCAGCATTTCTCAAATAGTGGTGCACAATGACGTAAAAATATAACAAAGCGCATGTAGAGTTTGATCCCAGAAACCCCCTCTCCATTCGATTCGAGACAGGGCAACCCCCCCGAACCCCAAAGCGCCCGTCCCCCCATCAACAATTCATGACACGACACAGTACAAACAAGTAAAAACATTACATTTAAGCATTACTATATAACATTAGTCAGTGTGTTACATATAGAAGACAGTGTCAGTGCACAGCACTCTCCCAGTCTGGGACGTTCCAGGGACATAGACAGAGGGTTACAGTGCCAAGCACAGGGACATCAACAAAGCAAAAATACTTTCATTTGTGTTCAAATGTGTTCCATGTCTTTTATAAGGCTTCACTTACTTTTGCACGTACAATAATTCAATCTCGGGGCACGGTGGTTTAGTGGTTAGCACGTTCGCCTCACACCTCCAGGGTCCGGGTTCGATTCCCGTCTCGGCCATGTGTGTGTGGAGTTTGCATGTTCTTCCCGTGCCTCAGGGGGTTTTTCTCCGGGTTCTCCGGTTTCCTCCCCCGGTCCAAAAACATGCACGGTAGGTTGATTGGCACCTTGGAAAATTGTCCCTAGTGTATGAATGTGTGTGTGAGTGTGTACCCTGCAATGGGTTGGCATTCCATCCAGGGTGTATCCTGCCTTAATGCCCATAAAGCGCTAGGAGATGAATGAATGAATAACTCAATCTTTCATGCAGTTTTTTTTTGCCTCTATACAAACATATGCAACTGATCAACATACATCTTGGTAAAATTGACTTTACTTGCACCCTTGTAGCTGAATGAATCTCTATAATCATGCTCCAGAATGTAGCGTAGCATCTACTCAGATGAGTGGCGCTTATTATAGCAGCAAATAAGGACTAAATATGGAATGAGAATGTTCAATAAGCAAACCTTATGGTCAGGTGCTCACAAACACATCAGATATTTCAGACAGCTTGACTAGCCTTCCAATTTATTTGTATGGCTCGCTTTACCGGAGGTGTTTCGGGCATGTCCCACCGGGAACAGGCCTCGGGAAAGACCAGAACACGGTGCAGGGACTATGTCTCTCGACTGTCCTGGGAACACCTCAGTGTCCCCCCCTGGGGGAGCTAGAGGAAGTGGCTGGAGAGAGGGAAGTCTGGGCATCTCTGCTTAGACTGCGCCGGATAAGTGGTAGAAGATGGATAGATGGAGGGATGGATGGATGGCTTTCATGATTAGCAATAAAAAGCCTGGATTTATTTAGCTATTAGCTATTAGATTAGCTATTATTTTAGCAAACAAGGTACAGCGCCCCCCCCCCTTCCTTCCCTGGGTTAAGGGAGTGCTCAAGCACCAAAAAATGACATCTTGGTGATCCCGGGGCTCGGACCCCCGACCTTCTGGTCAGTAACCCAGCGCCTTAAACCAGTGAGCTCCATCCCCCTCCCACGCAAACACTGGGAGCAAACACTCAGTGACTTGTAAGCTTGTTAGCATTAGCATAGAGCTGAGCTGTTATATGTCAACAAGACCTCTGTGTGTGTGTGTGTGTGTGTGTTGTGTGTGTGTGTGTGTTTGTGTGTGTGTGTGTGTGTGTGTGCAAAATAGCTGTGTGGCTAATGCTATTAGAGTAAATAAACATGGTGTTCTGAGGTAAAAACAGATTAGCTGGTCACATCTGTTGAATGTAATGATAGAATGCGAGCGGGCATCAGTGGATACGCGAAAAGAATTCTGATTAAAGCCCAGTGAAAAGGGATCTCCAGCAGTCTGACTCATGCTCGGAGAATCTCTTGACCTCCCTCTATATCTTTCTCTCACAGTTCGAAGCGGACAAATTGACATCCAGCAGGATAGCAGCTGCACAAACAGCGACTCTATCTCTACACCAGTGTGCAGTAATGATTATTTTAAACAAAAAAGACTAAAATAAGAAAACCAGAGACCTGCTTTTAGTGTAAATGTGTTGGAGAGAATGTTAAACTCATGATGTTTACACAAACACAAACACAAAGCTCCTGATTATTGAAAATAAATACTTTGGAGATTATTTTAGTGTAGACGGAGGAGTCGAATGAGCTCACTTTACAGGAAAGGCTTGTGAAAATAATTCTTTATTTATTTATTTTTTTAAACCCAAATTAGAATGTTTAAATGCAGCTACGGCTGTCACACACATTTTAGTGCGTATAATAAAAAAAAAAAATAAACAAATGGGTGTAAATATGTGGTTTGTGTCCGGTGCAGCGTGCAGCACGTTTGACTTTTATTCTTATACTTTTATTATACTTTTATTTACTTTTTATCGCGTATGCCGAAGATATCATCAGCAACGGTCTACACACCGTGTGTGTGTGAGTAACTGTGTGTATTTGTATGTATACATATATGTGTGTGTGTGTGTGTGGCTTATATGCACTTCGAAATAGTGCGATCAGACCTCAAGCCAACCTTTAGCTCTGTTTTTCTCCAGCCGAGCTGATGGTTAGGATAAAACCTAGCCGAGAGATTAGCGTTTATGTTGCTCTTCATCTCTCTACGTTGGCATTCCTGCATGCTTATCAGGTCGAATAGCTCTTAAAATAGTTGGAACACACATTTGTTGACTTAGCCAGGGTGAACCTTTAATGCAGCGCGTCGTCTTTTCCCTTGATTGGGAGAAAAATGCTTTTGTCATGTGTGTGTGTGTGTGTGTGTGTGTGTGTGTGTACACGTGGGTGGGTATATTACAGATCAGTGGGGATTCCGAGCAAAAGAGAAAATAACAGGGATAGAAATAAGCAGACACAAAGAAACTTCCTCATGAAGAAGGAGTGTTTTCACATCTGGACTTGCTGGATCGCTCCCTGGCTGCCCAGCTGCTAAACTACTTTAACGTTCCGCTATTATGAAGCGTTTAGGAAATAAAATTTTCGGCTTGGGGGGAGGGGAGGGCAAGGAGGGCGGGGGGCAGACTGTACATAGTGGAATTCAAGCTATTAGGGAAGTGCATAACATTTTGGTATATAGCAATAATTATATAAGGGGGCACGGTGGTTTAGTGGTTAGTACATTCGCCTCACACCGCCAGGGTCCGGGTTCGATTCCCGTCTCGGCCATGTGTGTGTGGAGTTTGCATGTTCTCCCCATGCCTCAGGGGGTTTTTCTCCGGGTTCTCCGGTTTCCTCCTTTTCCTCCCCTGGTCCAAAAACATGCACGGTAGGTTGATTGGCACCTTGGAAAATTGTTCCTAGTGTATGAATGTGTGTGAGTGTGTCCTGTGATGGGTTGGCATTCCATCCAGGGTGTATCCTGCCTTAATGCCCATAGACGCCTGAGATAGACACAGACTCCCCGTGACCCGATTGAAGATCGGCTATAGCGGTAGAAGATGAATGAATGAATGAATGAATCAAGTACACGATGGAAAATGTTTTCCCTGATTTATTATATGAAACACTTTTACATTCAACAGCTTGCTCGTATTTTACACTGTTTATCGATAAATTCACAGTAACCTTTTAAAATGGTGAGCTTTTTGGCGTCCCAGCTCTAAGAATAACTCTCTGCGTCGGTCGTTTGCTGTATCAGTTTGATCAGATTTAACAGGAAAACCAGACGGAAACCACAGAACCAAAGTCTGGCCTGATTTTTTTTTCGCTTTTCTTTTTTTTTCTTCTTTTGCTCGGACACAGCCGACATTGTGTAACACCACGACCGAGCCGACTGACTCCGTTAGCATTCACACTCTGACTGTCTGATTACTAAATGTGAAAATGTTTGAGGTGGAACGACTAAGAATCGTCTGTTAAAACCTTCCACAGAACTCACTGAGCCTGGATACGAGGATTTATTTTACTCCATGCTTACCGTTTCAAACAACACTACTTATATAAGTGCTAATAGGAGATATTCATGTGTCTCATGGACATGCCACATTAATTATACAGGGCATTGCAAAAGTATTTATACCCCTCGGATATAACAAAGTATCACGTTATTATAAAGTGGAAGGATTTTTATAAATAAAATCTGAAAAGTGTGGCATATATACCCCCCCTTCCCCCCCAGGGGTTTGCCTGGACATTCTAATGGGACCATGTGATCCATGTTAGCGTTTGCGAGCGTCAAAAATGATTTTACTTTTTTCTTAACAAGTACATGATGGAAAATGTTCTCCCTGATTTATGACATGAATCATATTCATATTTCAACTCATATTTTACATTGTTATGCTTCGCTCTGGCTGTATGTTTAGGGTCGTTGTCCTTCTGGAAGGTGAAAGTGAACCAGTCTCAAGTCTTTTGCAGTCTCTTTGCTTGCAGGATTGCCCTGTATTCAGCTCCATCCATCTTCCCATCAACTCCGACCAGCTGTCCCTGCCCCTGCTGAAGAAAAGCATCCCCACAGCGTGACGCACCCACCACCACGTTTCACAGTGGGGATGGTGTGTTGCGAGTGAATGTGTAGTGTAAGGTTTTGCATGTAGGCCAAAATATTCAATTTTGGTTTTATCTGACCACACCACCTTCTTCCACATGTTCCCTAAATGACTTGTGGCCACCTGCAAACAGGATGTCTTATTCTTTTTTTTTTTTTGTGAACATTTTTCCATAATAGCCAGATTGGTGGAGCGTGCATGTCTAAATTGACTCTCTCACTGTGGATCTCTTCAGCTCGTCCACAGTTACCCTGGAGTGGGTCAGTTTAGTGAGGTGGTCTTGTCCTGGTAGTTTAGATGTTGTGGATGAGGGATTGAACAGTTCTCCGTGAGATGTTCAAAGCACATTTTAATGTTGTTAAATTTTGATTTAAATTGATCATTAATCATTAACACCGTGTACCATTGTCCGTCCGCTTCACAATTGTGTGATACTTTGTGTTGGTTTATCACATAAAATCCCAATAAAATATAATACAGTATACTATAGTATATCATATAGTATAGTAAATATATATATTTAAGTTTATACATGGGCACGGTGGCTTAGTGGTTAGCACGTTCGCCTCACACCGCCAGGGTCCGGGTTCGATTCCCGTCTCGGCCATGTGTGTGTGTGGGAGTTTGCATGTTCTCCCATCTCCCCCGTGCCTCAGGGGGTTTTTCTTTTCTCCGGTTTCTCCAGGTTTCCTCTCCCGGTCCAAAAAACATGCACGGTAGGTTGATTGGCACCTTGGAAAATTGTCCCTAGTGTATGAATGTGTGTGTGTGTGTGTGTGTGTGTGTGTGTGTGTGTCGTGCGATGGGTTGGCATTCATCCAGGGTGTATCCTGCCTTAATGCCCATAGACGCCTGAGATAGGCACAGACTCCCCGTGAAACGAGGGAAGATCGGATAAAGCGGTAGAAGATGAATGAATGAATGATTTGTGTGTACAATCCTGTGGCACGGAAACACTCCCTTAGATGGAATGAGGAAGACACCTTGAGAGGAACTGGACCAAAAGTACACCGGAAAAAGCAAGGCAGGAAAAATTTAATTGCAAATACATCTGTGAAGCGTTAACGGCACTTTTTCATAGTTAAGCTTATTCTGGCATCCCAAATGAACTTAGGAACTTCGTTCGTTTAGATGCCAAATGAAAAGAAGAAGAAAAAACGCTGAACTTGGCAGCAACGTGTTTTATGTGGAATGAATCATCCTTTCATGATAACACTTAGGCACTGGAAGGTGATTCCTGAGGCTGGTTGAGAGAAAGGAGTTGAGAGAGTTTATGCGTAGGTGTGAGTTGGAGTCTGTGAAAGAGGCTTGCCCGATCTGATGAATAGCCTTCAGTGACTGCTCATAATAGAAAACATTGTCCACCACTAATACAGTGCCAGAAATGATCTGTCCCTTGACACCTTCTCAAACAATAGTCTGGTTTTGTTTTTTTAATAAATAAACTGCTTACAAGGGGCATGGTGGCTTAGTGGTTAGCACGTTCGCCTCACACCGCCAGGGTCCGGGTTCGAGTTCCCGTCTCGGCCATGTGTGGGTGGAGTTTGTGCATGTTCTCCCCGTGCCTCAGGAGGTTTTTCTCCGGGTTCTCAGGTTTCCTCCCCCGGTCCAAACACATGCACGGTTGTTGATTGGCACCTTGGAAAATTGTCCCTAGTGTGTGTGTGAATGTGAGTGTGTGTGTGTCCTGCGATGGGTTGGCATTCCATCCAGGGTGTATCCTGCCTTAATGCCCATAGACGCCTGAGATAGGCACAGGCTCCCCGTGACCCGAGGGAAGATCGGATAAAGCGGTAGAAGATGAATGAATGAACTGCTTACAATACAGCCACAGCTTCCTGATAAACACAGAATTGGCTCCAGCAAGTCAACAACAGCATAGGTTATTTTGCAAATCATACGCAACACCAAGCAGAGGAGACGTGTGCACTGAAAGAGCACTGGGCAGCATTTGATAAGGAACAGAGAGATGAATAGGGTTGTGGTTAACATGCTCACAGCTGGACCTCATCACGTCTCTGGATAAAAGGCAGTCTGAAGCAGCTGCAATTAAGGCTTTCCCCGTCTGAATATATCCGTGTGCCTGTCTGTCTATCTCTCTGTCTGTTTGGCTTTTATCTGCTGGATATCTATTATATATATATATATATATATATATATATATATATATATATATATATATATATATATATATATATAATATATATATATATTATATAATGATATATATATATATATTAGATATGATATATATTTTAGGGCTGTCATTCGATTCAAATTGGCATAAGTTACATAATAAGCAAGTTGAATAATATACATCGCACGATTAATGCAAATAATTAATGTACCATAAATGAATACTATTCATGTTATTCATGTTAACACTAACCGTTGTAACGGAGCGCTGAGGCAGACACACGGAGATACGGAATGAAACAAAACAGGATTTATTAAATAATAAACTTAGGAGACGCCGCTCAAACGGAGCGGCCAGACAGGCTAGGGAGCCTTGCGAGCTGCGAGCCGTGGTACGGGAAATACAGGAGAGCAGATGCGGCGGCGGACGAGGTCGCGTCCGCTGGACTTGGAAGTCCGGGTAGCGGGAACAGACGGGAACGGGACTTGATTGGGAAATCAGACAAAGGTTAGACATAACACGAGGGAAGGACTGTGGAGTCCGCTTCGTAGAATCTACATCTACGCTTGAATTTACGACTACGGTGGTTTTAAGTGTAAAATATGGGACGTGGCTCCTTTAAGAATTGTGTTCTGGTTGCTTTTCCATATAAACCGGTGATACGTTTAGGTTATACGGAATATTAATATGATATTATTATGTAAATTCACCCCTTTTTGCCGTATTACTCAAAATGTTGAATGAGTGAATGAATAATAATAATAATAATAATAATAATAATAATAATACACTCAGAACTGTGTATCCGTTTCTTTGTTCACTGGAGATCCAGTGCCTCTATTAGAAGCTTTATGGGATTTGAACTTTCACCGTTTAGGATTAATAAAGTAAAATAAGCACTGCATTTCCTATTCTCTGTAGTTCTCTCTCTCTCTCTCTCTCTCATGCCCATCACAAGGGACTTTTTCATCCCTGAAGCCTGCACAAAACTGGGGGATATTTGGCGACATACACCAGCAGCAGTTTTTAAAAGAAAAAACATTTAAAAAAGATAAACAGGATGATTGAAGCATCAAAGCTGCATAGTAAAGCTGCACTGGATTTTGGTTTTAATTGTGGGTTTCGTCTGGAGGCTCGTGCTGACCTGCTCACTAAATCCTGTTCCAACAAAGGATTCGTTCAGTATCATGTGTATGGTTAGTGGTTATAGATTCCCAATGGAGTTACTCTTGGACGATTTTCCGAAGGGGGGAAATCTCCATCGAAGTGACTACCCAGAAACCATTAGGGTGTTAAATAAAACCTTCTAAGAGCTGATGGGGTGAAAATAACGGCGTCCATTTTTTCATCGTGTAAGCACAATGATGCTTTTTTTAGTTTTTGTTTGTTCTTCTGGCTTAATCATCAGGGATTTCTCTCTTAATTCTGGGATCCTGTAAAGCTGCACCGCGTGTCGTTAAATTCGCCATAAAAATGAAGTAAACTGAATTGACGATGTCACACGTACAGATAGACATTGAAATATTCTTTGGAAAAATATCATACTTTATATTTTAGTATGTTGTGTGTTAATCTAGCAGGAGTTGCTCTGAAGCATTCTCCTGGTATGGTTTGAATTAGCTCAACACATGTTTGTGTGTGTGTGTGTGTGTGTGTGTGTGTGTGTGTGACTAAATCTTTAAGGGAAGTAAGATAACTTGAATCGGGCTCACTGACGATGACGCCATCCGCCAAAGAACATCATGTGCTCATTCCTTGTTGCGTAGCGCGACAGGCAAACTATTTCATTCACATGGCTCTTTTCCAGGAAAGCCTCCATAATAACTAGGAGCACTTCAGTCTGCGGGGGCACTTTTTTTTTTTTTACTAGCAGTAAGTCCCCAAGAAAATGCTCGATTTATGGCTTTACTTCAGCGTTTCGAGAAAAAGGAGACAAAGACTGAGAGAGAGCAAAGACGTGTAGAGATAATAAAACTGAGTGGATCGTAGGAGATAACGAGTCAAGGCAAAGAGTGAGAACTTTGTGTGAGGCATGGAGATAAAAGACGTACTGGAGAGGAGAGATCTGAAAAGTACTTTTATTTCTGGCCCTGGCTGTCTTCTCTACGAGCGCTAACTTTCACTGCTGGCGAAAGTCCTAGAAGGAGAAAAAGCTTTAATAAAAGAGTGCTGGTCTCGGTGGCTGCCACATCACAACCTCCTCCTGCCTCAGACTGATGTCCTCCTCACTGTCTGCCCACTAAACCCCAGTCTAACGTCTAACCTTACTCTGTAAATGCAAATCAAAATAGACCTGAAATTTAATGTCTGAAAAATACATCTGGTATCCAAATGTAGACAGTGTGTGTGTGTGAGTCATTTACACCCTGCTGGGGATGTCGGTCCTGCATCTGGCTATTGGCTATAAATTCAACTTAAATTGATTTAATACGTTTTTTATGTTATTCAGGTTTTTTTTTTTTTTTGGTCGTTTTTTTTGGTTAGCTAAATTCGCTAAACTAGTTCGCCATAAACTAGTTCCCATACATTCATTCATTCATTCATTCATCCATCTTCTAGCGCTTTATCCGATCTTCCCTCGGGTCACGGGGAGTCTGTGTCTATCTCAGGCGTCCATGGGCATTAAGGCAGGATACACCCTGGATGGAATGCCAACCCATCACAGGACACACACACACACACACACACTCACACACACACATTCATACACTATGGACAATTTTCCAAGGTGCCAATCAACCTACCGTGCATGTTTTTTTGGACCGGGGGAGGAAACCGGAGAACCCGGAGAAAAACCCCCCGAGGCACGGGGGAGAACATGCACAAACTCCACACACACATGGCCAAGACAGGAATCGAACCCAGACCCTGGTGGTGTGAGGCGAACATGCTAACCACTAAACCCCCGTCCCCCCTAGTTCCCATACTTTCCATTTCAGCACAAGTGTCTGAGCATGAAAATGAAAATGGAAATCTCATACAGCTTCCTTTTTTTTCACGTTCAGGTGAAACCCAACAGTGATAATGGTACGATCTTTATGGTAACGGTGCACAATTATCCAAACAGATTAGCTCAAAAAACAACAACACAAAAACAAGAAAAAGCCTTTCCCTTTTGTTCCGATTCCATTCATCTTTTTCCCATTCATTCTTCGACACAGTAACACTTTATACGAGCGCCGCATTGCTTTTTCTTACAGTCCAAAGTGTCTCGGCTGTGATCTCCGAGATTCTAATGTGCCTTCTGTCTCAGACAATTCCCGGCAGAGAAGGGTTTAAATTAAAACTGGTTAACGAGGATAATAAATGATCGCAGATTTCAGAATAACTGAAGCGAGATGCCTGGTGCTTTTCTCCACCACGAGCTTCACAGAGGATTATCGTGGAGGTTCATGGCTGCTGTTTCTGAACTCTTCAGACATACGCTATGGGATTCCACAAGGGAATGATGTCAGGGGCTCACACACACACACACACACACACACACACACACACACACACGAAGCAGACACGCTTTGCTCTGCTCATCTCATTAGGGTTACATCAGACTCTCTCACGGCCCAGCTGGGTCACAAGCAGACAGGATATGATGTAAGCTGAAGGCTTAAGCTCCGGCTCGACTAACTGCATGGCTGTGTTCATTAGAAGGTGGTTCTGAGTTGGGGGGGGGGGGGGGGGGGGGGGGAGGGGGGCAGGGGGTTGGCTGGGGGGGAATGAAGCTAGGGATACATGGTGCCACTAAAATCCTTGAATCCTTGAACAAAGTCTTTAACTCTCACCTGCTCAGATGTATATGTGTTGCTGTGGGTAATGGTGTTTACTGTAAATGGTATAAATGTAAAGGTATCATTCATTCATTCATTCATCTTCTAGCGCTTTATCCGATCTTCCCTCGGGTCACGGGGAGGGGAGTCTGTGTCTATCTCAGGCGTCTATGGGCATTAAGGCAGGATACACCCTGGATGGAATGCCAACCCATCGCAGGGCCATCACAGGGCACACACACACACACACACACACACATTCATACACTAGGGACAATTTTTCCAAGGTGGCAATCAACCTTACCGTGCATGTTTTTGGACCGGGGGAGGAAACCGGAGAACCCGAGAGAAAAACCCCCTGAGGCACGGGGGAGAACATGCACAAACTCCACACACACATGGCCGAGACGGGAATCGAACCCGGACCCTGGCGGTGTTTGCGGTGTGAGGCGAACGTGCTAAACCAGGTGGTGGCCAATGTTACTGCAAAGAGCCACATCATACACATGGGTACACATGAACATCATCCCATTCCCATTTGACGCATGTTATGTGAAAGCTCCTAAAGAGCCGCACGAGGCTCGGGAGCCACAGGTTGGCCAGGCCAGGGCTAAACACTAAACCACCGTGCCCCTTTAAGTGGATTTCTCTAGTGCTCTTCCCTCCACTCAAATTGCATTTGGTTTTTTTTTTTTTTTTTTTTTGTTTTTTTTTGTTTTTTTAATAATCCCTTTCTATTCTCCATTTAGTGTCTAGTTATCGAACTCTCCAGCTTCTTCTCCTCCGTACACACTGGCGTTTGAATAGACACATGACACGAAGACAAAAAAAACGAAGCTCCAGAACTTGTTTGATGATGCCCTGTTTTGCATGATGCACTTTTAGGTATGTTTACCTAAACAAACAAACTCTGGGCCTTCGAACAAACTCTGGGCCTTTCCAGGAACTTGTGTGTTTATACTAAGATCACAGTTTGACGTTATTCAACGAATAATGCAACTTCTAACTGAAGTCGTTTACATTTACATTTACGGCATTTGGCAGACGCCCTTATCCAGAGCGACTTACAACTGAGCAAATGAGGGTTAAGGGCCTTGCTCAGGGGCCCACTATTGATAGCTTGGTGGTGGTGGTGGTGGGTTTTGAACCTGTGATCTTCTGGTCCAGAGTCCAACACCTTAACCACTGGGCTACAACCACCTCCCCACCTCCCATCATCATTTGACACCAGTGAATTCTAGGCAGCGACAGCATTTATATTATTATTATTGCGAGCGTTACGGGGGCACGGTGGTTTAGCCGTTAGCACGTTCGCCTCACACCTCCAGGGTCGGGGGTTCGATTCCCGTCTCGGCCATGTGTGTGTGGAGTTTGTGCATGTTCTCCCCGTGCCTCAGGGGGTTTTTCTCCGGGTTCTCCAGTTTCCTCCCCAGTCCATAAATAGGTTGATTGGCACCTTGGAAAATTGTCTCTAGTGTATGAATGATGGGTGATGGGTTGGCATTCCATCCAGGGTGTATCCTGCCTTAATGCCCATAGACGCCTGAGATAGACACAGACTCCCCGTGACCCGAGGGAAGATCGGATAAAGCGGTAGAAGATGAACGGATGAATATTGCGAGGTTATTTTGTGTATATGAAGAACGCATATTTCGACCTGTTTCTCAATAACGGAAGTCAGTGTTTGTGCAACATATTTGTGTATTTTACACACGACATATGCGCTTTCTGCTTTCAGATGGTCACCACATATGGGAGATGGAAGCCAAAGTTGAAAAGGACTCCTTTAAGCCTGTACGTACGTACCATGTATACACTTCCATCGAAAGTTTGTACACCCTCGATGCAAGGTTTTATTTTTTTTTTTGTACTATTTTAAATATTTACTATCGAGTAGACCCAGAGTTTTCACAGTTATCTGTGCACCCATTTAACTTCTGACTGCGACCTGAACTGTTGAATTCACACACACACACACACATATCTAACACGCATATACACTTCGCTTTAAATGTATACACATACAGTACACACGGCTTGCCCTCTCACTGACTGACTGATTCATTCTGCTAGAGCTTAGTGCTCACAGTTTGGGCTTCAGGAATAGTCACTGTCTATGTGTGAGGCACTACACCTGCTCCCCCCCCCACACACACACACACACACACACACACTCTCTCACTATTAAAGTATGTCTGTCTGCAGGCCCTTAAGCAGAGACTGTTGGAACAGGCCCATTTTAAACACAGGCAGTACCTAAAAAGTGGCGTCCAAAGCAACATGGAATTTTGCTCGTCTTGAATGACTTGAATGAACTCTTCGCCTTTTTGTCTCTCGTCTGGGAATGTGTCTGAACGGACCGTCTGTCTGAATCACCGCTCTTATAATTTTGTAGCGTGTGTAAAACCAGAGACAAACATTTCCTAATTCTTATACCCGGAAAGACTTTCTAATTGTGCTTTATGGGACGGAATACTTCATATCCAAAACAGTCTCCTCTGCTGCAGATTGCTTTTCCAGCGCGGTGCACCGACCTCGTTTATATACTCGCATTTTTGCCTACACATTATGTAAGCCGCTGAATGTTTTGCATTAAGATGAACCGTAATGCAAAATGTCAAGTGATCGTTTCTCCTATACGGTCATTGTAAATCACATTACCGCCGTCTTCTTGCTTTTCGACATAAAACAGCCGTTTCGCACATTACCCGGACATTAAAGGTGAATAACGGTATCACTGATCTGGGTTACATTTGATTTCTTCTCTCTCTCTCTCTCTCTCTCTCTCTCTCTCTCTCTCTCTCTCTCTCTCTCTCTCTCTCTCTCTCTCTCTCTCTCTCTCTCCACCTTGGGTTTGGTTCGTGAAGCTTCCACACCCGTTTCCAATGCTCACTCGGAGAATAAGGACCATCTGCAGAAATGATGTATTAATGTGTAAAACTTTTTTTTTTTTTTTTTTTTTTTTTTTTATAACAATGCTCGCTTTGATTCCTGCCCTTCCCTCACCCACAGTCTGTACTCCGATATTTATTCAACATGAGCCGTTTTGTAACTTGCCCCAAACCACATGCCTGCTTGTCATACGTTGCCCTATGCAGCATGCCAGACTTTCCTCCTCGCTTCTGGAGGTTGACGGGATTTGACTTTGGTTGACTTTGGTCTCAGGCTCATTCGTCGCTCATTCGTCTTGTAACATAAGGGCAAACGACTTGAATAGCATTTGGAGCGTTTATCTTGGACTCCGTTGGTAGATATAAATTTGACTACTGGTTTTGCTTATGAGAATCTTAAGAATAAGAAGGAAAAAAAGCCCTTTAAGAACGAAGCTGCGTTTGAATTTCTTTCGTGCGCTTCATCTGGCTTTGCTCGGCAGTCCTGCTGATGTGCTAATATAAATAGTGGCAGTAAGCTCACCTGCACATGCCTCCCGTACGTCTGTGTGAAGATTGATGACTTCCTGTCTTGGCTACTGTTCAGCCCGTCCATCAGTCTGTTCCCAGCCACATGGGGTTCATCTCAGGGTAGAGAGGGATGGATGGAGGGGTGAAGACCCTTTTAGGGCGGGACTAGTAGTGAGTGGTCACATTTGGAGACATATAGGAATTCCGGAGCAGTTCCTGCATGAACCCTCTTCTTGATGGTGAAACGTATTGATTTATTTTTTATTTCTTTCTTTTTTCTTTTCTTTTTTCTTTCTCTTTTCTTTCTTTCTTTTTTTTCTTTATTTTTATTTTCTTTATCTACTCACTGAACCACAAATGTGTCTGTTGTTTTTGGACCCCAGTGCAGTGATGGTGTGAATATGAATGATCGGTACAATGCAGTCAGTGTTCATTGGTGGTCAATAAGGCATACTTATATTTTTGGAAGTCACATGGTTTAACATATTTCAGTTCCTTTCCTGATCCTCTGAGATGTTTGAAAATATAAATATGTCTACAAATGGTCTATTTTGTATTTGTTTATGTGTTTTGTCCATTTCGTCACAACAGACAGCTTTGCTGGTGGAGATTCCGACTTACCGAAACCAAAGAATATCCAGCCCTGTTCTGATCAACTTCTACATATGCAACGGCAAACGGAAGAGGAGCCAATACCAGCGATTCACCTATCTGCCATGTAACGGTAAAACAGTCTTTTCTATTTACGTGTTTACGATATATCTGTCAACTTGTACTTGAGTACAAGACTATTTAATAAATTAATAAATTACTATTGTTATGAACTGGGTCAGTGTTTATATCTTCTCTTCTAATATCATGAAAATGAATGAATCTCCAAATACATACTGTAATACATAATGTATTCTATTCACTTTTATTTATATATATATATATATATATATATATATAGATATATATATATAAGATATATATATATATATATATATATATTATATATATAGTCCATCATGTATTCATTTTCATTCTATCTACCACTATATCTGATCTTCCCTCGGGTCACGGGGAGTCTGTGTCTATCTCAGGCGTCTATGGGCATTAAGGCAGGATACACCCTGGATGGAATGCCAACCCATTGCCAGGACACACACACACACACTCACACACACACACACACACATTTTCATACTAGGGACAATTTTCCAAGGTTCCAATCAACCTACCGTGCATGTTTTTGGACCGGGGGAGGAAACCAGGAGAACCCGGAGAAAAACCCCCTGAGGCACGGGGAGAATATATATATATATATATATATATATAGATATATATATATATATATATATATATATATATATATATATATATACTATTGTATTGTATTGTATTGTAAAATGAAAAGTTCAATAAAAATACAGTAGAATTATTCAGAAGAAATTCTTTTTTTTAGTGGTCCATCTAATATCCCCTGAATATTCCCTCAATAAGAAAAATAGATGGAACTTTATGGAATTCAACACTATTTGGACAAAAAAGAAACGACTCACATACGACGGCTTTACGAACATTTAATCCATATTTAGTCCTGTTCAAATTACTTCTACTCTTCTGCAAAGATGTTTTTTTTTCCATTGAGATTAACTTTAGTGGGTTAACATGAAACATCTCGATGAATGGGTGAGTCTTTCGCTTGCCAATTAACACCTTGTGTTTTCTTAGCAAATAACAGCAGTCCTCAAATGAACCGTCTCAATTTTAATATTGCATCAACAAAACAAAATGCTGTTGTCCTCAATCGCTTAAGCTCTCCTGGTTTAACAGGCTTCACACAGGAAGTTTATTTAAGCTGCTGGTCTGTTTTTACTTCAGTGCACCATAATGCCGGCTCATTTGTGTTTAATACAGCTGAGCCTGTGTGCAGTAAACAGTGTGAGATAAGGAAACGGTCTACGTGGTCCGCTCGCATTTCTGGAGGAATGAAGCTCCGCGTCTGTTTGCTGAGACTTGCTATGAAAAGTTTCAGAGCTCAAAACAGTGACGCTGACGATTCATTCATTCATGCATTCATCTTCTACCGCTTTATCCGATCTTCCCTCGGGTCTCTGTGCCTATCTCAGGCGTCTATGGGCATTAATGGCAGGATACACCCTGGATGGAATGCCAACCCATCACAGGACACACACACACACATTCATACACTAGGGACAATTTTCCAAGGTGCCAATCAACCTACCTACGGGGAGGAATCCGGAGAACCCGGAGAAAAACCCCCTGAGGCACGGGGAGAACATGCGCAAACTCCACACACACATGGCCGAGACGGGAATCGAACCCGGACCCTGGCGGTGTGAGGCGAACGTGCTAACCACTAAACCACCGTGCCCCTTATTTGAAGATATTTGAAGATTCGAAACATTGCAATTCCAGATGTTTTATTGTCTTATTTAGTGAACGTGGTTGTGCCCTTC
>JACRUU010000007.1:5812662-5827662 GCA_030449085.1 Kryptopterus vitreolus
TGATATACGATTAAAGTGTATCACTGCACGGGAACGCTCCAATAAAAATAGTCTCTTATATTATAGAAACAGCTGGAAGTCTCTTATGGTAATGATTCATCCCTTTTTCCCCCCAGTCTTTCCTTAAATAATTTCAGCTGGGCTGGAGTGTGACGCCCCAGACACACACACACACACACACACACACACACATCTCATTGATTAGGATGTTTGTTTGGCTCTGGGTATCCTAGAGCACGAGCCCACTCGATCGCACCGGCTCACATGACTCCTAAAGAACCAACAGTGTTTGTTTTTGTTTCTTTGTTTGTTTGTTTGTTTGTTTGCCTTTCCTCACTGGAGTCTCTTCCGTCTAATTTTTTCCACAGTTCCCACCATAAAGACAGAGCCGCATGACGACTATGAGCTCTCTCGGCTGTGCGCGCAGCAGCACTCCCCTGCCCTCACCAAGCCATATTATACTCTCCAAGCTACGCCTGCCATGATGCCTTCAGACAACAGAGCCTGTGTGCCAGCCGCTTACAGCCCTCAGAGACTCGCAGCGAAGCCCTCGTCGCTGTCGTGCTCCTCCTCCTCTCCCAGCACCAGTCCTAAACTGCAGGATCTCTCACCTACACACTTCCCTCCTCAGTGCCTCCCTCCAGGCTTAAACCCTGCGATTCAGCCAAGTGCCGTCCCTCACGTCTCAGCCATCCAGCCCACGCCCGGCCGCTACCAGCCGCCTGTACTCTACCCATCAGGCAGTGCGTCCTCTTCTCCTGGCTCTCATCCTTCCACCCCAGTCTCGGCCCCTGACCTCATCTTCAGTCCCAGTCCCAGTTTGACCCAGTCACCAGAGCTGCCTAAAGGTCCAGTGAGGAGCGGGCCGTCTCCTCTCTTACAGGATGAGCCACCACCTTCTACACTGGGCCATCAGCATCAAACAGGAGCCACAAGAACTGGATCAAATGTATCTAGATGACGGTAAGTAGCAAAGCAAAATACCGCAACACCGTCAACAAATCAACATCTAATGTCATGTTTAGTGTTTTTTACTTTGTCTTAGAAGAAGAAGAAGAATAGCCTTTATTTGTCACATAAACATTACAGCACGGTTTATTCGCATATCCCAGCTTGTTGTTTGGTAGCTGGGGTCAGAGCGCAGGGTATCAGACATGATACAGCGCCTCCTGGAACACAGAGGGTTAAGGACCCAAGGACCCAAGGGTGGCCATACCGGGGCTCGAACCCGGAACACTGAGACACACCCCCTCCCCTGTTAGATTACATTTTGCTTTTAATTCAAATTTAAACCTAAAAATGGGCAAATGGGTTTTTTTTTTACAGAAAATTGAAATAAGCAAAAACAAACTTCAATTTAATTCAGTTCAGTGGACTTTAACAGACAACTGGATGCATGCATGGATGGATGGAAGGAAGATTTAAGGGTTTTTTAGTGTGTGTGTGTGTGTGTGTGTGTGTGTGTGTGTGTGTGTGTGTGTGTATATATTCATTCATTCATTCATTCATCTTCTACCGCTTTATCCGATCTTCCCTCGGGTCACGGGGAGTCTGTGTCTATCTCAGGCGTCTATGGGCATTAAGGCAGGATACACCCTGGATGGAATGCCAACCCATTGCAGGGCACACACACACACACACACACACACATTCATACACTAGGGATAATTTTCCAAGGTGCCAATCAACCTACCGTGCATGTTTTTGGACCAGGGAGGAAACCGGAGAACCCGGAGAAAAACCCCCTGAGACACGGGGAGAACATGCAAACTCCACACACACATGACCGAGACGGGAATCGAACCCGGATCCTGGCGGTGTGAGGCGAACGTGCTAACCACTAAGCCACCGTGCCCGTATATATATAGTATATATATATAATATATATATATATATATATATATATATATATATATATATATATATATAGATATAGATATATATACATACATACATACACACCATATATATATATATATATATATATATTATATACACACACCATACATAACACACCACACCCACAAACACACACACACACACACACCATACATATATATATATATATATATATATATATATATATATATATATATATATATATATGATATATATATAATATATATATATTAAATAGATACATATCTATATTTTGATCTATTTTCCGGTGCATTGTGAGGCATGAATTCTTGATGAAACACCTGTTTTTAAAGCTTTTAAGTAAAGACAAAGGATCTTTGTTGCCCGACCCCCGTCCTCTTTATTGAGAAAAGAAAGTGAAAATCTGCTTTTAATTACAGAGCTGTCAGGAGTTATAAAGTCTGTAATGTACAATGCGAACGCAGTTCAATGTGTTTTTTAAAATGGTTCAATTTTAGGAGTTCATAAAATGTCAAGATATTATACAGGCACAAATAAACACATTATTATGGGCTACGGTAAGCCTTGGAAAAAGGTTTAACACACACTGCTCCATTGCGAAGATTACTATGCGGTGTATATACATATGTGGTGTATATACATATGCGGTGTATATACATATGTGTATATACATATGTGTGTATATACATATGCGGTGGTGTATATACATATCCGGTGTATATACATATGCGGTGTATATACATATGCGGTGTATATACATATGAGGTGGTGTATATACATATGCGGTGGTGTATATACATATGTGGTGTATATACATATGCGGTGGTGTATATACATATGTGGTGTATATACATATGCGGTGTATATACATATGGGTGTATATATATGGATATATATACATATGTGGTGTATATACATATGCAGTGGTGTATATACATATGTGGTGTATATACATATGCGGTGGTGTATATACATATCCGGTGTATATGCGGTGTATATGCATATGCGGTGTATATACATGTGCGGTATATATACATTTTACATTTACATTTACATTTACATTTACGGCATTTGGCAGACGCCCTTATCCAGAGCAACTTACAACTGAGCAATTGAGGGTTAAGGGCCTTGCTCAAGGGCCCACTAGTGGCAGCTTGGTGGTGGTGGGGTTTGAACCCGTGATCTTCCGGTCCAGAGTCCAACACCTTAACCGCTGGGCTACACCACCTCATACATATGCGGTGTATATACATATGTGGTGTATATACATATGCGGTGTATATACATATGCAGTGGTGTATATACATATGCGGTGGTGTATATACATATGCGGTGGTGTATACACATATGCGGTGGTGTATATACATATGTGGTGTATATACCGGTGTATATACATATGCGGTGTATATACATATCCGGTGTATATACATATGCGGTGTATATGCATGTGCGGTATATATACATATGCGGTGTATATACATATGTGGTGTATATACATATGCGGTGTATATGCATGTGCATATATACATATGCGGTGTATATACATATGTGGTGTATATACATATGGTGGTGTATATACATATGCGTGTATATACATATGCGGTGTATATACATATGCGGTGTATATACATATCCGGTGTATATACATATGCGGTGTATATGCATATGTTGTGTATATACATGTGTGGTGGTGTATATACATATGCGGTGGTGTATATACATATGTGGTGTATATACATATGCGGTGGTGTATATACATATGCGGTGTATATACATATCTGGTGTATAAACACCAGCAGTGTGTTTAATTCACTGTGCACCATGTGAACGGTCCGAGACTTGGTTCTCACATATATTGTCCTGCTCACATGTACATTTGCTCTTTGCCCATGTGTGTGTTTTATTTACCTCGCCTTGAAGTTTCACCAGAAATTTGTCGCAAGTAAAAACCTATCAGAAAGTATTATGATTATATATTTAGTGGAATGCTGAGGATTAAAAAAATAAATACACAGACTGATCTGCTTAACCCAGAGGTATGCGGTAATGGAGTATAAAATATATTTATATGTAGATTTATATGTACTGTATATAATCTACACTTACATTTTCAACAATATCTTACTTTACTTACCCAATACAGGCAAAAGTATTAGTACACCCGACTTGCCCCGACACAAGTCGTTACCACAAAGGAACAAGATTAGAAATAAAGAGGACGCCTTTTATAACATCTGTATTCATGTAAAATCAAAATCAGTATTCATGCAAAAAAGAGACTCGGATACATCCAATCAGTCCCAGACTCCATGTCACATGATCAGACCGAAAGCTCTAATAAAAGCAGCTGAAATATAACATCCCCAGTCCAGGCATCATGGCTAAGACAAGATGATAAATTGTGGTCAAGTCCATACCGAGTCGCCTTGCAGAGATCTTTTATGCGTTGCCTCTTTAAATCCGAGAGCGTTTTTTTTTTTCTTTTTTTTTTTTTTTTTTTTTTTTTTTTTTTTTGCAGAGCCGAGATTTAAAACTGCTTATTAAGGTTCTGCAGTGCTTTTTAAGAGATCTGGTAACGGTGTCGGATAACTCCAGCCCCTCCGGGTGTAATGTTTCTTTAACGTCTTGTCATCCACACACATTATATCACATCTAGAAAAACAGAAGCGTGTTTAGCTTGAGCATTTGGGCATGTATTTTTTGGACTCGTTCTAGATCATTCTGAGAGTGTAAATTCCTCTCAGGTGGAAATCCACTCGCACATCTGCAGCACGCATGGTCCTGGTCCGTTTTAATGATGGGGCTTGCGTTAAATCATGTCCGTCCCATACCATACATTTTATGGACAGTATATTATTACAGTAGCCCTTTTTCATTTCGGCACTAATTCATTTATACACTGTTTTATATCATTGTCTGACACTTCTCTCTGATAAGGCCCACCTATGGGATCCCTTTGGGCTGACGGGAGGTTACATTGATCTTTTCTCACGTCTCCTGATGATAAATGGGAGACAACATGTAGAGCACACTGAGGCTGATGATCACATGAGCTGTGATGCCGAAAGCTGCCAGAGATGCAGGTCTAAAAACTCCAATCTGCTTTGGTCTTTATTTTGATCTAAACCAAAGCCTGAGATAGATTCCTGTAGGCGATGACCTACACCAGGTGGTGGCCAACTAGTAGGAGGCTAAGAGCTGTGTTACTGCAAAGAGCCACATCATACACATGGGTACACATGGACATCATCCCATTCCCATTGACGCATGTTATGTGAAAGCTCCTAAAGAGCCGCATGAGGCTCGGGAGCCACGGGTTGGCCAGGCCAGACCTACACTATAATGTCCGTCCGAGCTGATATTCATTCATTCATTCATCTTCTACCGCTTTTATCCCATCTTCCCTCGGGTCACGGGGAGTGTGTGTCTATCTCAGGCGTCTATGGGCATTAAGGCAGGATACACCCTGGATGGAATGCCAACCCATCGCAGGGCACACACACACACACACACACACTCACACACATTCATACACTAGGGACAATTTTCCAAGGTGCCAATCAACCTACCGTGCATGTTTTTGGACCGGGGAAGGAAACCGGAGAACCCGGAGAAAAACCCCCTGAGGCACGGGGAGAACATGCACAAACTCCACACACACATGGCCCGAGACGGGAATCAAACCCGGACCCTGGCGGTGTGAGGCGAACGTGCTAACCACTAAGCCACCATGCCCCCTTCAAGCTGATATTACACATGGAAAAAAAAATACACAGTGCTTAAATGTAAATATGCAGTTATTCAAGATATGAAAACCATCATCGTCCGTATGAGGTTAGATGTCAGCCATTAGATGTCATATTAACCTCCACTCTTTTGGGAGGTTCCACTGTATTATGGAGCTTTATGGAGATTTATTCCCACCATTAAGAGTGTAGGAAAAATCAGGCCTGGGTTACAGTCAGCGTTCATAAACCTTTTCAGTAGGTTCACAGCTCAGAGCTCTATAGCAGAGCTCTATAACAGGTTTAGGTCTCCTAGTTCAGGTAATAACATAACATAAATAATATCTATTCAACATAGATTATAATAAGTAGAAAAGGTTATAATGCTACTACATATAAAGTAAGTAGTAACGTCGCACATGGTGCTTTTGCTAAAAGTAAATAAAAGGCAGCCGTGAAGAGTTTTAAACCTCTCAGTGTTGTTGTTTTTGTTGTTTTGTTGTTGTTGTTGTAGTCTTTAACACAGGTTCCTGAGTTGAATGTCGCGTCGTTAACCCGTGTAGGTGTGAAATAGGTGCGATGCTGAGGAGTATTTCAGCTGGGGTGTTTTTGAGCTTCTCCCTCTCTGAGCGTTTCCTGGAGGCAGACACGAGGCCAGCGCTCTATCAGGCTTTTCCAGCTGTTGCTTATCCAGATACAGGAAGCAGGTTCCTGGATTACATCACATCCACTTATTCACTTCTGTCTCGGTGTCGCAACAGCCCTATCACTAACATTGTGCCATTTTTAACACAGTCTATAACGAACAAATAATTCATCTTAAGTCGATTCGTTTATTTTGCTAGGGGAAAAGGAAATTGTTGTGCTGATAATAATAATAATAATAATAATAATAATAATAATAATTATAATAATAATAATAATAATAATAATAATAATGGACACAAAGGCTTAGTGGTTAGCATGTTCGCCTCACACCCACCAGGGTCCGGGTTCGATTCCCGTCTCGGCCATGTGTGTGTGGAGTTTACATGTTCTCCCCGTGCCTCAGGGGGTTTTTCTCCGGGTTCTCCGGTTTCCTCCCCGGTCCAAAAACATGCACAGGTAGGTTGATTTGCACCTTGGAAAATTGTCCCTAGTGTATGAATTTGTGTGTGTTTGTGTGTGTGTGTGTGTGTGTGTGTCCCTGCAATGGGTTGGTACTCAATCAAGGGTGTATCCTGCCTTAATACCCATAGATGCCTGAGATAGGCACAGACTCCCCGTGACCCGAGGGAAGATCGGATAAAGCGGAGTAGAAGATGAATGAATAATAATAATAATAATAATAATAATAATAATCGTAGTTTTTTTGTTTTGTTTGTTTGTTTTGTTTTTTACATTAATTTAACACCAGATGAGATTAGTCATCCTGCTCCTAATGATCGTTTCTAGGTGGCACGGAGTAAAGACGGATCTCTGATATCCATTCATTCATCTTCTACCGCTTTATCCGATCTTCCCTCGGGTCACGGGGAGTCTGTGTCTATCTCAGGCGTCTATGGGCATTAAGGCAGGATACACCCTGGATAGAATGCCAACCCATCGCAGGGCACACACACACAAACACACACACACACACACACACCACACAAACACACACTCACACACACTAGGGACAATTTTCCAAGGTGCCAATCAACCTACCGTGCATGTTTTTGGACCGGGGAGGAAACCGGAGAACCCGGAGAAAAACCTCCTTGAGGCACGGGGAGAACATGCAAACTCCACACACACACATGGCCGAGACGGGAATCGAACCCGGGACCCTGGCGGTGTGAGGCGAACGTGCTAACCACTAAGCCACCGTTCCCCTGGATCTCTAATATTGAATTGTGAAATTCCAGTTTGACATCTAAACTTGAAATACAGCGTATTAATTTTCTGTAGGTTTTTTTTCCCCTCTCGTGTCACGTTATAACTTTATTAATACGGCTCTGGCTTTTCATTAGAACTCTTCTATGAAATCTCACAACAAAATATGATCTATGTCATGGTAACCGCCTGCATCATAGGCGCAATGTAGTGCCCGCAAAACCATAACATTATGTATTTAGCTACAAACACTTTCCCAAACTGTTACCGCAGTTTATTAGAGATGCACAAAATTATAGATCTGACCTCAACTCTATTAAACCCCATATGGGATGAATGTGAATGAAGGAATGTGTCTGAATGATCTCCACAAACAAACTCGAATATTTGGTGGAACATCTTCGGGGGCACGGTGGTTTAGTGGTTAGCACGTTCGCCTCACACCGCCAAGGTCCGGGTTCAATTCCCATCTCGGTCATGTATGTGGAGTTTGCATGTTCTCCCCACATGGTTTTTCTCCGGGTTCTCCGGTTTCCTCCCCGGTCCAAAAACATGCACGGTTGTTGATTGGCACCTTGGAAAATTGTAAAAGTGTATGAATGTGTGTGTGTGTGTGTGTGTGTGTGTGTCCTGTGATGGGTTGGCATTCCATCCAGGGTGTATCCTGCCTTAATGCCCACAGACGCCTGAGATAGACACAGACTCCCCGTGACCCGAGAGAAGATCGTATATAGCGGTAGAAGATGAATGAATGAATGAATGAATGGTCAAACTAGGATAAGTAATACTTGTAATGTATATTTTTTCTGTGTATTGATCAGACTGAAACAGACATACTCTCTGTGGCAGAGGGAAAAGGTCATAGCAAAGAAAAGCATAGAGAAAGCATAGAGACAACATCTTAGCGCAGACCCTGATGAGTCCACGCACAAGAACTGGATTTGCCTTAATGGATTCCTTTTTCACTGACAGATTTGGATGAGCGTCTGATTACACGCAGCTCTGAGTGAGAGAAAAGCCAGACGTGGTTATGAGAGGACCGAGGCTTCAGTGACTCAAATGCACCACGTTAGCCACGGGTGGCAGACGTTAAATGAAGTAAAGGAAAGTCATAAGGAGTCTCTGTAATGACCAAGACATCTCAATGCCTGGTCGAATTTCAGAATAGTCAGCAGTGTAGTGGAGTAATGAATAATTTTGGAATTATTATAGAAATAAAACTGTATTTTTATGGCGATTCATTTGTCATGCTGAGACCATCAATGCGAGTATCTACACCTGCGGCCCAACCGTCCGTTACTAATATCTAATGGATGAGTTTGGAGACCTGCAGCTTTGCAATAAACTCCTCCTCTTTTTCCCCTGAAAGGATATGATTTACAGATCTGTTGTAACACACAGTACGCTGCTTTCCCTTTATGTGTGATTAATGAGGTTTTGCAGTCATCTTAATACACTTGCATAAGGTTGTGTTAAAGGGGACACAGTGGTTTAGTGGTTTGCACGTTCGCCTCACACCGCCAGGGTCCGGGTTCGATTCCCGTCTCGGCCATGTGTATCTGGAGTTTGTGCATGTTCTCCCCGTGCCTCAGGGGTTTTTCTCCGGGTTCTCCGGTTTCCTCCCGGTCCAAAAACATGCGCAGTAGGTTGATTGGCACCTTGGAAAATTGTCCCTAGTGTGTGAAGGGACACTAGGAACAATTTTCCAAGGACCAGGGATGTTTGAAAAAATGTTTGTGTGTTTATGTTTGAAAATTAGGTTGCAAATGTTCAGTCAGAGGGGACACGGTGGTTTAGTGGTTAGCACGTTCGCCTCACACCGCCAGGGTCGGGGTTCGATTCCCGTCTCGGCCATTTGTGTGTGCATGTTCTCCCCGTGCCTCAGGGGGTTTTTCTCCGGTCCAAAAACATGCGTGGTAGGTTGATTGGCACCTTGGAAAATTGTCCCTAGTCTGTGTGAGTGTGTGTCCTGTGATGGGTTGGCATTCCATCCAGGGTGTATCCTGCCTTAATGCCCATAGACACCTGAGATAGACACAGACTCCCACAGTGAAGATTGGATAAAGCGGTGAATGAATGAATGAATGGTTGTGTTAGTTTCTCTTCACGTGATATTTTTTTCTAAATTGTAAACACTTTCGTGACCTTCCTGGATTTCTGTATCCGTACACACCCTATCCGTTTGCAGGCGGGCGAGAGAGTATTCACTGAACTGTTGGTTAGACCTCGGTCAGGTAGGGCGTCTCCTTTACACCGCATCAGGAGATGAAAGGAAGCCTGGACTCTATTGTTTTATAGGGAACGTCAGCAGTCTGGACTGCTTCTCGGTCCCCGAGGCTGCTTTGTGGTGGGAGCGCCAAGGCCACGGGTCATTCTGAGGGAATTCCTCAGCAGGCTTCCCGATCTTGGCTGGAAGGAAACCCACAGCTTCCAGCTCTCGTGGCTCCCCCCCTCCCCCTCTCTCATTCTTTCCCTCTCTCTCTCTCTCTCTCTCTCTCTCTCTTTTCCTTTCCTTTCTGGCTCCAGTTTTCCTTTTCTTCACTTTGTCCAAAACAACACATTTAACTGCAGTCGGATTTTTTTTTCTCTTTTTGTTTTTAACTAGACTAATCTGCATTTATTGAAGTTAAATTTGCCACTGTCATTTATTTTGCTGCCTTGGTTTGTGCACGAGTGGAAACTTTGTTCTAAAATCGGTTTATAAGTTCCAAATGAACGGAGAAGAAAACCCATATAGGAAAAAAATATATACTAGTTGCAATTGGACAGTTTGTGTTGATCTCTTTATGGATTATGGATCACCAGAGAATAAAACCATATGAAGCTGTTTTAGTCTTCTTACCCCGTACAGTAGTGAGGGGGCACGGTGGTTTAGTGGTTAGCACGTTCGCCTCACACCGTCAGGGTCCGGGTTCGATTCCTGTCTCGGCCATGTGTGTGTGGAGTTTGTGCATGTTCTCCCCGTGCCTCAGGGGTTTTTTCTCCGGGTTCTCCGGTTTCCTCCCCGGGTCCAAAAACATGCACGGTAGGTTGATTGGCACCTTGGAAAATTGTCCCTAGTGTATGAATGTGTGTGTGTGTGTGTGCCGTGCGATGGGTTGGCATTCCATCCAGGGTGTATCCTGCCTTAATGCCCATACACGCCTGAGATAGACACAGACTCCCCGTGACCCGAGGGAAGATCGGATAAAGGGTATGGGAAGATCGGATAAAGCGGTAGAAGATGAATGAATGAATGAATGAATGAATGAATAACCAGTGATGAACATAACAAGTTTAGGTATTTCCGGGTATATTTAGCATAAAGCTTCTAATGCAATGCAAAAGAATCTGCAGTGCTTCTCAGTTCTGAGTGTAAAGCAAGGCACCAGACGCTGGAGATATCTTTAGGTGTTTATAGGGTAATCTAAGGAATGCGAGCAGCTGCTGCGGATCTTTCCCTCCATCCGCAGCAGACCAGGAATGTCATGTTTTCAAACAGATACTGTGTTGTACACAAAGGTGTTCTAGTCTCTCTAATGCAGATACCCGCAATTAGATCAAATATCCCAAATACGCAGGGCAATCCTGTGAGATAATGTATACTTCTTAGTTGTTAACAGACTGGACTGGACGTTATGCGTTTGTACAAGCCCTTGTCTAATCGTCGCTATCACTCCGTCTAAGGAAGGTCTGGAGTTGTTTTCGGGTTCGGATCATATACTGTCACTTCCTATGTCAGGGCCAAAGTACATAGCCAATGTGGTGTCAGAGAAGCCCTGACTGTGGGAATGTCGTGAGACACAGGAAGGCAGTGGACACAGTGCTCGGGTGTTCTGCTTAGATGGCAGCGTAGCATCCTCCTTTTTTTTCTCTCTCTCTTTCATCCTCTTTCTCACACTAGCAGGAGAATTGGTGGGGCATAGAAGAGTGTACACAGGTAGACTATATTCTACTATTCTATTCTATTGTGCAGAATTATTAGGCGAATAAGTATTTTCACCACATCGTCCTTTTCATGCATGTTGCCGTACTGCAAGCCGTATAGGCTTGAAAGCTTACTACCAATAAGGTATATCAGCTGATGTGCATGTGTGTAATGAGAAGGCGTGTGGTCTAATGACATCAACACCTTATATCAGGGTGTGCATCATTATTAGGCAACTTCCTTTCCTTTGGTAAAACCACATGAGAAGCTCATGGTTGGTGACCCCTGGTCTGGAGCATAGATGAAGGCATTGGATCTAGCGGACAGTTGGTGGGGTTGCAAGATTGCTGTCAGCGACGGGTGGTGATTATTAGGACCCAAATGCAGGACGCGAGCCTAGGTTCAAAAATGAAATAGTCTTTAATTATGAGCTGGGCAAAACAAACAGAAGGGCAAAGGCAAAACCAAATACAAAGAACAGCTCCAAGTCATAGGGCAGGCAAACAGGGCAACAAAGGCAGAGCAAAACATAAACCAAAACAGTCCAAATATACAAAAGCATACCAAACCAAATATCCACAGGGCAGAAAAACAGGAAGACAGGGAACAGGAAGCAAGGTAGGACAGGCAGGGTGGCAAAAGAATCTCATGTGCTGGTGCTGGTGAGATAATCCGGCCAGGAGTTAATGTCTGTGAGCTCCTGAAATTGTGTGGATGGCGGGAAGGGCGGCAAGATGGCCGCCGAACTGGAAGTGCGCACTGCCGCACTGCCGGGGATTTTCAGCAACTCAGCTTCAGCGACCATTGAGAAGTTTGCCAATGTGTTATGGCATTGGTGACAGTGTCGTCTGGCACGGAGTGAAGGTCAAGCAGATTTCTTCAGTCTTCTTTTCATAGAAGGAGGGGGTGAGTAGTGAAGAAAAGATTTTATGGGCAGAGGCCTCAGTGTTGTTCCTTGTAGAAGGCAGTCCTTGGCAGAGGTCACATGGGAGGAGAATTTGGTCAAGAGAGCATTGTAGGAAGTCAGGTCTGTGTCAAGTTGTTATCTTTTCCGCTGACCTGAGTCCTCGTCTACTGCTGCGCAACACTCCTGACAGCCAGCGAGAGGGACAAGAAGTTTCCTGAGGTTTAGTAGTCAGGGGACATAGCAGGTCAATATCACCAAAGTATGATGGTATCATCAAAGATGATCTTTTGGGGTTGAGGATGGGGTCAAACTCAACTCCCAATCCTACTGTCAGGTCCTGGAAGACAGACACCTTCTTCAAGCAGTGGTACGAGAAGAAGTCGGCATCTTTCAAGAAAAACATGATGTTCATGCAGGACGATGCTCCATCACATGCCTCCAAATACTCCACAGCATGGCCGGCCAGTAAAGGTCTAAAAGAATAATGACATGGCCCCCACATGGTTCACCTGATATGAACCCCATAGAGAAGCTGTGGTCCCTCATGAACCGTGAGATCTACAAGGAGATAAAACACTACACGTCTCTGAACAGGGTCTGGGAGGCCGGGGTTGCTGCTGCACGCAATGTTAATGGTGAACGGATCATGAAGCGGTCAGAATCCGTGGATGGAAGGATTCTGAGAGTCCTTGTAAAGAAAGGTGGCGATATTGGTCACTGATTTGTTTTTGTTTTGTTTTTGAACATGTCAGAAATGTTTATTTGTACGTTTTGAGTGCTTATATTGGTTTGCCTGGCAAAAATAAAGAAGTGCGATGGTGGTATATATTTGGTTTGTATTACATTTGCCTAATAATTCTGCACAGCAACAGTTACCTGCACACACACACAGATATCTATATATATACATATATATTAGATAAGATATAAGATAGCCAAAACTAAAAGCGCCCCAGTACCAACTTTCACAAATTTTCAGCTTCCATATGTGTCAGTCTTTTGGGTTGATTGAGAATATAGTACCGTAAATTCTGGACTATAAGCCGCTACTTTTTTCCTAGGTTTTGAACCATGCGGCTAATAATAAGGTGCGGCTATTCTGCAGATTTTTTCCCGACCGCTAGGGGCTCTAACCGGAATTAGAATCAAAACTAACACAAAATAAATGCAAAGAAGAAGAATGCGCTAGTTCCTCTTTAGCAGATATAAGTGGGTAGAAGCGGATAGAAGGAGGACAAACTCTATCTTTACAAGGTTAAGGTGACGTGATTTCACACACAGGAGAAATGAAGATAAATACTGTAAATAGCGCTTTTTTCTCTTGGTTCTGTCCCGTTTTAATCAGCAAAGTTGCTGCTCGGTGCTCTCTCTCCTCCCTGCTCTTTCCCCCACACACACACACACACACACACGCACACGCACACATACACGCACACACGCACACACACACACAAACCCACACACCACACACACACACACACAATACAGCCTCAGCGGTTCTTGATTTTCCCTCTCCCGATATAAGCCCGGTTCACTCTACAATCCCCGTCCGGGCTCGTAGCACATACCTAGTGTCGCGGACACGGACGCTCGATATATGTTTATGCCTAACCTTTGTCTGTTCCCGATTCACGGACTTCCAAGTCCGCCACCGCTCCTGCTCTCCGGTACTCCCGGTACCACGGCGCGCAGAGCGCAAGGCTCCCTAGCCTGTCTGGCCGCTCCGTATGAGCGGCGTCTCCTGAGTTCTTTATTCTAATAAATCCTGTTTTGTATGAATTCCGGATCTCCGCGTCTCTGTGCAGCGTCCACCGTTACACCGTGTTAAAATACAGGTTAGGAAAGGATCTATTTAGGTACATACATGTACATTTACAATTCAAAAGCGGATGCGGCTTGTATGCAGGTGCGGCTTATTTATTATTTTTTTGGGGTTTTTTTTTTAAATAGAGCGGATGCGGCTTATATGCAGGTGCGCTTTATAGTCCAGAATTTACGGTAATTGTTCAATAATAAAATGAATCCTCAAGAATACAACTTGCCAAATAATTCTGCACACATTGTATGTGTATTATATATATATATATATATATATATATATATATATATATATATATATATATATTATATTACAGAAGTGTTAGGAGGTGAAGAAGAAGAGGCGAGTGAGGACTAAATGGAGAATAAGGAGGAAGATTGTAGTGTGTAATTCAGGGAAGAGATCAGACAGGGGCTCAGTGGTGGTGAAGAGTTGCTGGATTGGACAACTTCTGCAGATGTGATAAGGGAGACACTAGGAAAGGTACTCAGGGTGTCATCAGGGAAGAGAAAGGACGATAAAGAGACGTGGTGGTGGAATGATGAAGTGCAGGAAAGCATAAGGAGAAAGCGGTCGGTGAAACAGAACGGGGATGGGCAGAGAGGTGAGAAAAGAAGACAGGAGTGTAAAGAGATATTAAGAGGATGAAGATTTGGGAAAGTCAGTAGGACCAGATAACATTCCAGTAGAAGTGTGGAGATGTTTAGGAGAGATGATGTTGGACTTATAGAGAAGGTCAGAAGGAGTTGCAGTGAAAGGGGATGTTTATAGGACTGGGGTGAGAGCTGCGATGTTGTTACAGTTTAGAGACAGTAGGGGGCAGTGTGTAAAAGACAGGAGACGGAGCTGGAGGTGGAGGAGGTGAAGATGTTGAGATGTTGATTGGGAGTGATGAGGATGGACAGGA
>JACRUU010000007.1:5835162-5845162 GCA_030449085.1 Kryptopterus vitreolus
AAGAAGTCAATATATAAAATAAACATGTAAACAACCTATGGATCTCTTTTAAACCTTATCTTGACCATCTCCCTGCAAAGGATCCCCATTACTAAACACAGTAATTTATCCTTAACAGTCACTCACTGTTAAACTACATCCCATTAGCAATAAGAAACGTCTTAAACATTCATTCATTCATTCATTCATTCATCTTCCCTCGGGTCACGGGGAGTCTGTGTCTATCTCAGGCGTCTATGGGCATTAAGGCAGGATACACCCCTGGATGGAATGCCAACCCATCGCAGGACACACACAAACACTCACACACACACACACACACACACACTTACACACACACACACACACACACACACACACACACACACACACACACACATCACACACACACACACACACAATCACAATCACACACACACACACACACACACACACACACACACAATCACACCACAATCACACACACACCTCACACACACAATCACAATCACCTCACAATCACACACACACTTTACAATGCACACACACACACACACACACACACTCACACACACACACACACACACACACACACACACACACACACACACACACACAATCACACACACACTCACAATCACACACACACACACACATACACACACACACACAACACACACCACTCACAACACACACACACACACAACACACACACCACACACACGCACACACATCACACACACACACACACACACAATCACACACACAGACACACACAACACACACCACACACACCACACACACACCACACACACACACACCACACACACACACACACACACACACACACTACACACACACACACACACACACACACACACACACTCACACACACACTCACAATCACACACACACACAATCACACACACACACACACTCACAATCACACACACAATCACACACACACACACACACAATCACCACACAACATCACAACACAACACACAACACACACACACACACACGCACACACACACACAATCACACACACGCACACACCAGCACACACCACACACAATCACAGCACACACACTCACACACCACTCACACACCACCCTCCACAATCACACACACACACACACACACGCACACACACCACACACACACACACCAACACACACACAAACAATCACACACACACACCTCACAATCACACACACACACACGGCACACACACAATCACACACACACACACATCACACATCACACACACACACACACACACACACACACACACACACAATCACACACACTCACACACACACACCACACACACAACACACCACACACATCACACACACACCAGCACACACAACACACACACCACACACACAACACACACACAATCACACACACACACAACACAACACACACACTTCACAATCACACACACTCACACACACACACACACAAGCCCACACACTCACCACACACACAACACAATCACACACACACACACACACACACACACACACACACACACACACACACACACACACACCCAGACACACACACACACACACACACCACACACACACACACACACAATCACACACACACACACACACACACACACACACACACACACACACACACACACACACACACACACACACAACAGCACACACACTCACACACACACACACACACACACACACACACTACCACCCTGACACACACACACACACACACTCACAATCACACACACTCACACACACACACACACACACTCACACTCACACACACACACACACACACACTCACACACACACAACACACACACACACCACACAAACACACACACACACACACACACACCACCATGCACAAGCACACACAAACACCCCTCACATTTCAACACTTCACACAATACACACGCACACACACAACACACACACACTCATCACACACAATCACACACACACACACACATAACACCACACACATCAGCACACAACACACACTCACAACACACACACACACAACACAAACTCACAATCACACACACACAATCACAATTCACACACACACACACTCACAATCACACACACACACACACACCACACACAAATCACACACACACTCATACACTCACAATCACACACACACACACGGATCCTGGCGGTGTGAGGCAAACGTGCTAACCACTAAAGCACCGTGCCCCTATACCTCAGACAATGAGGTGATTAATTATACATGACAAAATCTAATTTCATAATATATTTTCATTTTCAATAACCGGATTTTATTATTTTAGGATTTTGTGATTAAAATGTTTCCAAATCCGAGACACATTTCAGTTCAGGAATGTGTGTAGATGCTGCTGCTGGTGATCGCGTGTGATTCATGTCCTGATCAGGATCTCAGCGTAACTCTCCATAACTCTCTACTTTCTCCCTCCACCACTGCTCACAATCTCGGTGTCACTATGGACCAATCAAATTATGATCTTTCTCTTCTCATATTTCTAACATCACTCGCTCTTATCGACACCTTCTCTACAACATCAGAAGGATTCAAGCCATTTCTATCCACACAGGCTGCTCAGGTCCTGGATTCAGTATCTCGTCATCTCGAGACTGGACTACTGTAACTCTCTGCTGCAGCTTCTACCTCAGAACGCTATTCGTCCACCGCAAACGATTCAACCATGTGTTCAACCTGCCCAAATCCTCTCACACCCCCGACACCCCCCAGTGCTGCACTCGCTCCACTGACGTCTCACGCATCACATTCATAAACACTGACGCTCGCCTATAAACGCCAAACATGGATCTGCACCTTCATACCTCGGAAATCTCCTCGTCACCTCCCGTAGCACACCATCGCTGCCTGAGAGCGTCTCGCACTGCTCGCCTGCTTCCACCGTCTCTCAGGGGAAGAGCTAAAGATCAGCTCAAGGCTCTTCTTCACTGTTCTGGTACCGAGGTGGTGGAATGAACTTCACCCTGGAAGTCCCAACAACAACAACAACAACAACAACTGTATCTTCAAAACACGACTGAAGACCCCGATTTCTTCCAACAACACCCCATAATAACACTTCTTCCTCCTCACTGTCCAGGAAAACATATTTAAAAAAATAAATAAATAAAAAAAATAAAGGAGTTTGTATGCTCTCCCCGTGCCTCAGGGGTTTTTTCTCCGGGTTCTCCGGTTTCCTCCCCGGTCCAAAAACATGCACGGTAGGTTGATTGGCACCTTGGAAAATTGTCCCTAGTGTATGAATGTGTGTGTGTGTGTGTGTGTGTGTGTCCTGCGATGGGTTGGCATTCCATCCAGGGTGTATCCTGCCTTAATGCCCATAGACGCCTGAGATAGACACAGACTCCCCGTGACCCGAGGGAAGATCGGATAAAGCGGTAGAAGATGAATGAATGAAAAATAAATGGAAATAAATAAAAACTCAACTGTCTATACTTATTGTGTACTTAAGTTTGTATCTACCCTACATGAACGAATTTATCCTTAGATGGAGACCTAAAGCACTATTTACATTTGCAGCATTTGGCAGACGCCCTTATCCAGGGCGACTTACAACTGAGCAATTAAGGATTAAGGGCCCTGCTCAAGGGCCCACTAATGGCAGCTTGATGGTGGTCGGGTTTGAACCCGTGATCTTCCGGTCCAGAGTCGAAACACCTTAACCACTGGGCTACCACCTCCATACTTGTAGGAATGGATGAAATGGAAGAAATGGAGGACATGAAGACGTACCATCAGGATACCTCCAGAAGTGTGCTTGACCAGCACTGGACAGGGACTCAGCACCGCCATGGTCATGATATAAACACCAATCAGAGAGCCAGAAGCAGTCAGACCGCCCATCAACACCAGAGACCTTTAAATAGGGAGAGTTTAAGGATTGGATAGAATTAATATGCTTAAACGCTTTTTTTTTTTAAAAAGTGGTCACTCACCTTTGAGAATAAAAGACAGCGATGAAGCAGGCCAGCGGGTTCGCCAGCGAGGCCATAGTGGCCGACCAGTGATACACATGGTTTCCGTAGGGCAGACATGAGAAAGACTGAACGGACAGTAAGACAGAGTTGGTCAGAGCATTCACCCAGGCCAGGATGATGAAGATATACCCAATTTCCATCCAGCTGTAGGTTCCCTTTCCAAACATCCCACTAAACCTCTGGATTACTGGATTCGGGGAATGCATCATGGCCTTCCGTTCAGAAGTCTTCTTCTTTTCCCTCTTAAAATGGGGATGGCGAATAGCACCTCTGTATTTCAGGCCGACCGAGTGCTCTTTAGCCACTACCGGGAGCTTGTTCAGAAGCAAAAAGGCCACCAGGCAGACAAACATCATAGCTGCCAGGAATAAAAAGAAGGCCTTAGCTGAGAAATTGGCTGCTACGTAGTACGGCACTAAAGAACCCGTCGAATTTAAAGGCCGATCTCCTGTTTTATTACTATTGGCGTTTCGAGTGGCGTCCACGCAACGCGTGACTCCTACTCCTTGAATCAGGGCCACTAAAGCGGGGATCAGTCCACTCAGACCTTCTCCTACATAATAAGTGGTGAGATACTGGGGTTTGAGCTGCATCATGAACGGGAGAAAGGTCACCGAGGACGTGCAGTCCACAGTGGAGATCAAGAAGGTCAAGATCAGGAGATAAAGGCTGCGCTCGACTCCTCCAACCACCACCGTCTCCTTCCAGAAGAAAGCTAACAGGAGGCTGGAGAGGGTCCCAAAACTGACAATGAAGTAGATGACGGCGGTTTCGTTCAGCTTCCCGGGGTGGAAGCGGTGCATCAGTGTAACAGCCAAAGGTCCAACGTTTGCAATCTGGGTCAGGATGGAGAGATAGGAGGGAAGGTACCAGCCTTCGGGTACCTGAGAGACAATTAGGGGCAATTCAACCCAAAGCCCACAAATGGTCACCCAGGAGCCCATTCCAAACAGGCAGGATAAAATGTGTGTGAGGAGAGACATGGCCTTGATCTACAAATCGGGAAGCTCTGGAAAATAGTAAAAAAAAAAATAAAAGTAAAAAAAAAAAAATCAAACAAAAAAACATAATAAACATAAGTAAGGCCATATAGATCAAAATCTTGAGGGGGGGGGGGGGGGATGGCGGGGAAAAAACACCACCTTTGATAAAATGTAGTAAATCATTAGTACCTTATGGTTTACTTTATAACCTTACAGCCAGGAAACTCTGCTCATTAATTTGTTTATTTATGAATAAAACCCATTTTTATTGTGTGTGTGTAGGTGTGTAGCGTATAGAGTATTGTCATTAGAAACAAACTTAATCTCATATTAATATTTTTGCCTCTATTTCAAGTCTCCGCACTACAGGATATTTTTCAGACTATATGACATTGGGAGAAAACAAAATCCAGTTTATATGTGTTTTTGATGAATACTATGTTCTATATCCACGTCAGATATAAATGCACACAGTAAACATGGAAACGCTTGAAATAACTGCGCGTTTAACAAAGTCAGGAAGATGTGTTTATCTTTAGCAAGTCCACAGACAATATGTTCAGGTCCGGGATATCGAGTGTTCACAATACACGGCACGGCGCCAAAAATGTGTAAACTGAAATTAAAGATTGAAACGAATGCCTTATTTCAGTTTACAACGTGTTTCCTACTTTAGGAGTGCAAAATGGTTTGCTAGTAAAAATGCATTTTTAATAAAATGCATAATGCATAACTTTGCATTATTTTTTGCATTATTATTATTATTATTATTATTATTATTATTATTATAATTATTATTATTATTCATTATATTACATTCATTCCATTATTATTTAATTCATTATATTATATTCATTCTAAATAATTATATTATATTATACTTATATTATTATATTATATTATATTTTATTATTATTATAATCATTATAATTATTATTATTATTTTGCATTACATTATTATTGCATTATTTTTTTTATTTGCATTATTTTTTTAAATTTGCATTTAATTTACATTATTTCAGTTTACAAACGTGTTTCCTACTTTAGGAGTGCAAAATGGTTTGCTAGTAAAAATGCATTTTTAATAAAATGCATAAAAAAAAGCATAAATTTGCATTAATTTTTTGCATTAATTATTATTATAATTATTATTATTCATTATATTATATTCATTCTATTATTATTTAATTCATTATATTATATTATCATATAATTAATATTATATTATATTATATATATTATATTATTATATTATATTCATTATATTATATTCATTATTATTATAATCATTTTTTATTTATTTAATTATTCTTATTATTTTGCATTCAATAATTTGCATTATTTTTTGCATTATGTTTTTTTTTTGCATTTAATTTACATTATTTCAGGTTTACACGTGTTTCCTACTTTAGGAGTGCAAAATGGTTTGCTAGTAAAAATGCATTTTTAATAAAATGCAGAAAGCATAAATTTGCATAAAGCATAAATATTAATAAATTTGCATAAGCATAATAAATGTGCATAAGCATAAAATGCATAAAGCATAAATTATTCCATAAAGCCTTTGAAAGCTAGATACTCACTTGTTAGACAGCCAGTAGTGGTTGATTGGTTTATCTAGTGACTGAGGTGATGTGTGATGTGTGTGTGTGTGTGTGTGTGTGTGTGTGTGTGTGTGTGTGTGTGTGTGTGTGTGTGTGTGTGTGTGTGTTGTAATTTTTGCTCTTGGGTTGTAGGTGTGTGTCTGTTGACCAACCAGATCACCGGCCTGTTGATGTTTTATCAAAAGTGCAAAAGACGCCTGATTATTCTTCCACTGGAGACTGCAAACCTTAGCAGGTTCATAATAACCAGAGACACAGCAGTTTGTGTTATTGTAAAGTAAATATCATATTAGTGCTTTTAATATTTAGTGTTTAAGGAACGGGACGCGGTGGTTTAGTGGTTAGCACGTTCGCCTCACACCGCCAGGGTCCGGGTTCGATTCCCGTCTCGGCCATGTGTGTGTGGAGTTTGTGCATGTTCTCCCCGTGCCTCAGGGTTTTTTTTTTTTCTCCGGGTTTTCCGGTTTCCTCCCCCGGTCCAAAAAAACATGCACGGTAGGTTGATTGGCACCTTGGAAAAAATTGTCCCCTAGTGTATGAATGTGTGTGTGTGTGTGTGTGTGTGTACTGCAATGGGTTGGCATTCCATCCAGGGTGTATCCTGCCTTAATGCCCATAGACGCCTGAGATAGGCACAGACTCCCCGTGACCCGAGGGAAGATCGGATAAAGAGCTAGAAGATGAATGAATGAATGAATACTTTACTGGAGTAATTCTTTTTCAGCCGCCTTTTATTTCTACTTTAAAAATGAAGCTCCTATTTTATTCCGGCTCGTTTTCATTCCAGATAAATCCAGATAAAGGTCTCCATCCGGATAGAGTGAATGTGATTGGGTTGGATGAGATATAAACATCTACCATTCCGGCATCCTGTTGGTTTGTACTCGATCCATCGCACCTGCACACGACACACACATCACGTACACACTCCAGCGAGGACATCACCAGTGTTGGGGGTCGTTACTCAAAAAACAGGTGATTAAAAGTGATTCTTTCTCCACTCGTTTATCAAGCGTGTGTTTTCTCTTCGTCCTCCACAAATGAAACTGCAGTAGGGAGTTCTGTAGAGAGACGTTTCAATAAATTAGTGATCGGTGCCGCCTGAACATTTGTCCTTAATGCCATTTTTTGCTTACATTATACATTTAAATCATTTTGAAAGCAGTACTTTTACACTTTTACTTCAGTGAAAAGCTTTCTCAAGACTACAAAGTCTTTTTAAACCCTAATATCCGTTTTTTAAAACCCCTGTTTCTGTTATGGCCTTTGAGCTCAAGGATATTTTAATATACTATAAATATACTACATATTGTTTTATCATTAACTCTGTACCTTTGAATCATGTCTGCATTTGACATTATGTGTAATAGGTTCAGTGTGAGGGGCTTAGGGAGGTATATTATTAATAATAATAACAAGGGGCACGGTGGGTTTAGTGGTTAGCACGTTCGCCTCACACCGCCAGGGTCCTGGTTCGATTCCCGTCTCGGGTCATGTGTGTGTGTGGAGTTTGTGCATGTTCTCCCCGTGCCTCAGGGGTTTTTTCTCCGGGTTCTCCGGTTTCCTCCCCCGGTCCAAAAAAACATGCATGGTAGGTCGATTGGCACCTTGGAAAATTGTCCCTAGTGTATGAGTGTGTGTGTGTGTGTGAATGTGTGATGTGTGTGTTGGTGTGTGTGGTGTGAGTGTGTGTGTGTGTGTGTGTGATGGGTTGGCATTCCATCCAGGGTGTATCCCGCCTTAATGCCCATATACGCCTGAGATAGACACAGACTCCCCGTGACCCGAAGGGAAGATCGGATATAGCGGTAGCGTTAAGAAGATGAATGAATGAATAATAATAATAATAATAATAATAATAATAATAATAAACGCACACACTACAACCACCTCTACATTTATACTTTTCTCAAATTCATATATTTATTGAACCATGACTATTTTCCCCAATCACATGCTGATCCGTGAATTTCCATTTTAGTGGAAAAAAACAACCGTTCTTAAGGAACTCTTTAATCCTCTACAGTCATTCCGTTTCATTAATAATTCATTGGAGAACAAATCATTTACTACAGTCAGCTATTACAAATGTCAGAGTACAGTTTACACAACACCCAACAACAAAAAAACAATCTTTCAAACCTTAATATATATTTTGCACTTCCAATCCACACACACAGCATTAAACTCACATATGAAGAATATAAGGGGTGGGATTTATTTATTTTATTGTATTTATTTATTTATTTTAACAGTTGAACAGTCAGTTAACAGATATGTTGGAAGTAGTGAAAAAATGCTATTGGAAAAAAAAAAGACCCATCATTATATTAGACTTTGAGGATGAATAAATTAGACTTTGAGGATGAATAAACAACTCTTAATACGCAACAATAAATAAATAAAAAGCACTCAAACCTGTGAGACAATCCTGATTTGAGGCCTTGAGACGAAGAACCATACAAGTCATTCATTCATTCATTCATTCATCTTCTAGCGCTTTATCCGATCTTCCCTCGGGTCACGGGGAGTCTGTGCCTATCTCAGGCGTCTATGGGCATTAAGGCAGGATACACCCTGGATGGAATGCCAACCCATCGCAGGGCACACACACAAACACACTCACTCATACACTAGGGACAATTTTCCATGGTGCCAATCAACCTACCGTGCATGTTTTTGGACCGGGAGGAAACCGGAGAACCCGGATAAAAAACCCCCGAGGCACAGGAAGAACATGCACAAACTCCACACACACATGGCCGAGACGGGAATCGAACCCGGAACCCTGGCGGTGTGAGGCGAACGTGCTAACCACTATGCCCCTTATACCATACAAGTCCATATTTTCACATTTTGAGTAATAAGATTTATTTGGATTTGTGAACATTATATATATGAAATGATTCACGGGTCCGAGCTGGAAGAAAGAGAGACAGACAAGAAATCACCAAGCAGAGAGTCATTTTTATTACTTTCCATGCATGTCACCCACACCTACAGTCTCACGGCTCGGGAGCCCTCCTCCGATGTCTGTCGACGCCCACTCGCAGACCGCCACACAGTTCCTCGCCGGCGTCCGCCCGCCTCTTGCCCGCAGAACGGCCCCGCCTCTGGTCTTTTCGACCCGGACCGCTGCTTCTCCTGCGTCCGCCCGAGTGCGCTCGGCTCCCCTCCTTGCCCGGTGACTCTCTCCCCGACGCTGTTATCTCTCGCTGTCGTTATCGTCTGGCTCCGCCCTCCACTCCTGATGTGCTGGCACACTCACAAGTGTCAGTGAACATTTTTCAGTGTCAGTATTAAAAACCAAATGTTGTTGTGATTTATATTTCTCAAATGTGGAAATAAAGTTGCTTGTAAACAACTTAATTGCTCAAAATGAAGGTCAGAGAACTCAATTAACATCTGAACA